>JANPWT010000245.1:32434400-32446967 GCA_024678245.1 Erythroxylum densum | reverse complement strand
GTTTAAGCTGAGATTGAACCAAAGAACCAGGTCCCTATCGAATTCCTCACTTTTATCATTTTTTCACATGTTTTCTTTAATTTGTTTTTATTAATTAGTTTCATTTTATTTCCTTCTTTAAAAATTCAAAACCCCCCGTTAAGTGTAAACACCGGTTAATTTCATTTCATAAACTTTACACACACTCTTTGTGAGATCGACCTAGATTTGCCACTGCTATAGTAATAGTCTAGTTATTTTAATTTTGACTAGCGTTACGACGCGCGGTCATACTCACTCAAATACCTTTTATGAACCAGACAATCCACTAAACCTGACTCTCATCCCACTGACAACCTATAGATGTGCAAAGGTTTACATGTAGAGCACAAATCAAAAGTATTTCATGGGGTTGTAATGTAGGCTTAGGGCAAGGGTAAGATAATATTTTGAGAATAAAGCTCAAGAGCGTAAGAAGTGGTGGAGTAGTAGTAAATATAGCGTAGTTCACCTCATAATCTTGAAGAGATGAATAATAAAATCCCCAACAAAGCCATCAATTTACAAACCAAATCTTAACATCACTATTTATACACCCTTAGCAAATATCCTAAATCACCCCTTTATTATTAAAGAACGGGGGAATATCACTCTTAAAAGAGTCAAGATATTAGGAATTGATCCCCTTTATCATTTATAAACTAATTTCATGAAATATTTTTTCTTTTTGTTTTTTTAGCTCTAACTTTTGTCTAGGCGCCCTTTTAGGTTTTCACCTAACGAGCTTTTTTTTCAAATTAAAACATAAAAATGACTTAAAAGAGAATACATATCAACAATAGAGTAGATTAGTAAACTATGTAAACGATGGAGCCTAAGAATGCAAAAGATGAAGACGTGCTCTAAATTAGTCGTACCAAACTGAATAATTAACCCATAATTCACTTCCAGGAGACCACACAAATGACTGTCACGAGTAATAACAAAGGGAACGTTACTCTGCAACTTCTCAAGCTCACGTCAGTATGTTGTTTTTCAAGTCTTTAGGCTTGTAATGTAGGTTAATGAAAAAGATTGGCAATAAGCTCAATGAGGTTAAACTTAAAGGAAATACTTGAAGGTAGGCCATTTGGCTAATATAGTTTAATAATCTAGAAAGATTTAATCGTTTTTGTGTTGCATGGAGTAGGAACCACGGCAAGGTTAGGAGGTACAAGTTCACGAATGTCACTCATGAAAAGAAGTATGAGATTGAATTGATGAGTTAGTCGAGTAGGCTCAAGTCTCACGAGATAATTTGTGTCTACTACTAGTTACTACTCTTCTAAAGGAACACTTATCAATCAATCACAAGAGTAAGCTAACATACCATGAATCTCTCTATTTATTCACTCTCCATATATGAATGCACCATCTTCTTAAAAACAATTTAACATGTTAAAAACAAAACGAAGGAATTTTTTTCCAATAAATCTCAAATTATTCCCTCCCCCACACTTATAACTTACATTGTCCTCAATGTAAGGCTAAATGCAAAGTAAGGAACAAATAACGAAAAATAAACTAGCTCGAAAAGAAATAGAGAAGGAACGAACTCTCCTTGAGTTGCCTCCCAAGCAGCACCTTTGATTAATGTCAAAGGCTCAACTTAATTTTTACTTCCTCATTCTAAGCAAACTGGAACCTCAATCAAAATTTCCTCTACATTTTTAAGTTGAAAGCCCTCATAATAAGGCTTAAGTCTATAACCATTGACCTTGAATACCTTAGATGTTTTCACGCTTTGAATTTCAACTGCACCATGCGGAAAAACATTAATAACAATAAAAGACCCTTTAAATCGAGAACGAAGCTTACTTGAAAACAATCGAAGTCGAGAGTTATAAAGAAGAACTTGTTATCCAACGTTAAACTGCTTTTTTGAAATCATTTATCATGATAAACTTTTGTCTTCTTTTTGTAAATTTTTGCGTTCTCGTAGGCATCATTACAAACCTACTCTAACTCTTGTAACTTCAACTTCTTGTGTTCCCCACTTTCATCCATCTTCATGTTGAATTTTTTGATGGCCAAATAAGCTTTATGCGATATCTTAACCAAAAGATGGCATGGTTTTTCAAACACTAACCGATAAGGTGATATACCAATAGGTGTTTTATATGTTATCCTATATACCTATAAAGCATCCTCTAAACGTAAGGTCCAATCCTTTCTGTTTGGGTTTACTGTCTTTTTAAGTATAGACTTGATCTCTCGATTAGATAACTCCGCTTAATCGCTAGTTTGTGGATGATAAGCAGTTGAAATCTTGTGGGTAACATAATATTTTCTAAGTAAGGCCTCAATGGTTCGATCGCAAAAGTAAGTGCCTCGGTCACCTATTAATGCTCTTGAAATTCCAAACCTGCCAAAGATGTGAGACTTGATAAAAGCTACAACAACTTTAGAATCAACAGTTTTCGTGGATTTAGCCTCCACCCATTTTGAAATATAATCAACAACTAATAATATGAACATTACCAAATGATGCAGGGAATAGTCCCATAAAGTCAATGCCCCAAACATAAAAAATTTTGCAAATTAGTATAGCTATTTGCAGCATCTCATTTCTTTGGGATATATTACATGTTCTTTGACAATTATCACATAGTTTACAAAAGACATATGAATCTCGAAATAGGGTTGGCCAGTGAAAACCACATTCTAAAACCTTTCTAGTCATTCTTTTGGCTCCAAAGCGACCACTACATGTATAAGAGTGACAAAAATTTAAAATAAACAAAGTCTCATTATTAGAAACACTTCGTTTAACTACTTGGCCAGTATATGTTTCCACAAATAAGGGTTCCCACACATAATATTTAACATCACTTTTAATCTTATCTCTTTTTTATTTAGGCACATCATTAGGAAAAGTCTTGGCAACTAAATAATTAACTATATCAACATAGAGAGGTTCTATTTCCTTAATTGCAAATAATTGTTCATTAAGAAAGTTATCATTTAAAGAAAAGTTATCTTCTTCCCTAGTCAAACTAAGGTGATTAGCAACTTGATTCTCCTTTCCTTTCTTGTCCTTTATCTCTATGTTGAATTCACTTAAGAGAAGTATCCACCTTATTTGTCTTAGTTTTGCCTCTTTCTTCCACAATAAATAACAAAAATTTGCATGATTAGAATAAATAATTACTTTAGAACCAAGCAAATAAGAGCAAAACTTTTCTAAAACAAAAACAATAGCCAAAAGTTTTTTTTCAGTGGTGGAGTAGTTGTATTGAGCATCATCTAGAGTTCTGGAAGCATAATAAATGGCATGTAATGTGGTCCCAATTCTTTGTCCTATCATAGCACCAACAACATAATCACTTACGTTGCACATTATCTCAAAGGGAATGCTCTAGTTGGGTGGTTGCATAACTGGTGCAGTAATCAATAATGTTTTCAACTGATCAAAAGCTCTCTTACATACTGCATCAAACTTAAAAGCTACATCCTTTGACAACAACTTGCATAGAGGCAAGGCAATTTTTGAGAAATCCTTTATAAATCTCTTGTAAAACTTTACATGTCTAAGAAAAGAATGAACTTCCCACATGCTAATAGGGTAAGGTAATGAATTTTAGGTTTATCAACCTCAATTTCCTTAGAGGGGACAACATGACCCAAAACTATTCTTTGTTCCACCATAAATGACATTTTTCAAAATTTAAAACAAGGTTAATTTCAGTGCATCTCTTAAGGACTAGTGTAAGGTTACGCAAATAGTTATCAAAGGAATCTCCATAAACAGTAAAATCATCTATAAAAACTTCAATGATGTTTTCAATATAATTTGAAAATATGCTAACCATACACCTTTAAAAAGTGGTGGGGGAATTGAAAAGTTCAAAGGGCATGCGTCGATATGTAAATGTTGCAAATGAGCATGTAAATGCAGTCTTTTCTTGATCTTCTAGTGCACTTGCAATTTGAAAATAACCTGAATAACCATCAAGAAAACAATAGTAAGAACGATGTGTTAGTCTTTCAAGAATTTAGTCCATAAAAGGTAATGGAAAATGATCCTTTCTAGTTACTGAATTTAGTTTTCTATAATAGAAACAAACTCTTCAACTATTCTACACGCGAGTAGGGATCAATTCATCATCCTGATTTTTACAACAATTATTCCTATCTTTTTTAGCACTACCTGCATGGGGCTAAGCCAATCACTATCAGAAATATGGTAAATAATTCCAACCTCAAACAATTGAGTATTTCTTTTTTAACCACATCCAATATAGGTGGATTTAATCTCCTTTGGGGTGTTAAGAAGGTTTTGCTTCTTCTTGTAATAAAATTCTATGCATGCATGTAGACGGCCTAATTGCTTTAATGTCGGCAATTATCCATCTAATAGTTATCTTATGCTCCTTAAGAACCTACACCAATTTGTATTCTTGTTGTTTGATAAGCGTGCTTGAGATGATGGTTGGCAACGTTCCTCCTTCTCTAAGGAACACGTATTTTAAATGCTTAGGAAGGGGTTTTAATTCTATAATTGGTGCCTATTTCACAGAAGGTAAAAGTTTCTCGCTAGAAATAGGTAAATCAATATAAGAAATGTTACCTAGCACTTGTTCCTTATAATTTTTATTGAGCATTGAAATGTTCTCTTGTAGTCCATTAGTGAATGAAAAGTCATCAAAGTCCTCTTCATTAACACCTTCACTAATGGCTACTTCCAAAGCATTATTTCCATTAAGATAAAAAACCCTTTGTGTTAAAGAATCAATTACATCGATGGTACAAACAGAATCATCTTCTTTAGGAAATTTCATGGCATCATGAATATTAACATGAATATTAAATTCAATAACTTCACCATCAAATTCCATGGAGAGGGTATCATCATGCACATCAATTTTAGTTTTGGACATCTTTAAGAATGATCTTCCTAACAAAATAGGAGCACTTTAATCATTGTTTTCCATATCAAGAACATAAAAATCAGTAGAAAAAACCAAATTGTTGACTTGCACAAGAACATCCTCAACTACACCTTTAGAATAGGCATTAGATATGTCTGCCAATTGAATTATAACACCAGTTTTGCATAAAGGACCAAGTTTCAAAGAAGCATAAATAGAATACGACATGACATTAATTGAAGCTCCTAAACCTAACATAGCCTTTTCAAATCTAATACCACCAATTGTACAAAGGATAGTAAAAGTACCTGGGTCTTTGCATTTACTAGGGAGCTTTCTTTGAATCACAATAGAAACGCTCTCCCCTATTCTAATCTTTTCAACTCCCTTAAGCTTTTGTCTCCTCTTATGTGTACACAATTCTTTGAGAAATTTAGCATAATAAGGTATTTATTTAATAGCATCAAGTAAAGGAATACTTGCTTCACACTTACAAAAAGCCTCAAGGAATTGTTTTTCTTTCTTTTCTTTCTTAGATTTATTCAAACGTTTGAAAAAGGTACAACAGATTTACAAATCTGACAATGGAGGAAACTTACGTGTTTTTAGTTCTTCATGTTTTTCAGGAACATTCTCCTTATACTTGTGGGGAAAGTTATTGGGTGAGATAATTTCATTATCCTTGCATTCTCTTTTGGATTAACAATTGTTTGAGATGGCAACTTTCCATAACCCCTTGATTCTAAATTACTCACCGTAGTGGCTAATTGGCTAACTTGATTTGCCAAGTCTTGGATACTAGTCCTTGTCTCTTGTTGAAATTGTCTTGTCTCCTATTGCAATTGCAAAGTGTTAGAAACTAAAGATTTGACAATATCATCTAAAGACATATTAGAACAAGAATTGGAACTAGAGGGTTAAGATGGTTGTTGTTTTTTTAGGACGTATGACTACTTGTATTGTTGAAAATTTGGATGCAGTTGATTCACTTGCGAGCTTCCATAACTAAGATTGGGATGATCACTCCATCCTGGACTATACATATTTGAACAAGGATCATATCTCCTTTATGGTTGTCCCGAAAATCCACCTACTGCATTAAAGTGTTCAATAGATTCCTCTTAAAGCATAAGACACATATCAGTTGGGTGCCAAACTACTGAACAAATTATGTAAGCCTTCATTGATTGCACGTTACTTACAGTAAGTTGACGAACAAGAGAGGTTATTCCAGCAATCTATTGGTGTAAATAAGAAACATTCACCTCATTAACATGTTTAGAAGATGAGTTTAATCTTGTTCCAAACTGTTGTGAATTAGCTATCATATTCTTAATTAAATTTTTAGCCTACTCAAGTGTCTTATTCGTCAAGGCACCTCCACTGGCTATATCAATTAGGCTCTTATCCATAGCTAAAATTCCTTTGTATAAGTAATTGCTCGCTAATTTGATGGTTAGGGCAACTTGTACATAATCTCTTGAAACGTTCCCAGTATTTGTACAATGACTTTCCTTATTTTTGTTTTATTCTACAAATCTCTTTTCTAATGTTAGAGCTCTTTGATATTGGGAATTACTTCTCCAAGAATGCTTTCTTCATGTCATTCCATGTGGAAATACTCCCAAGAGGTAACTAATAGAGTCAATCGTTAGTTATATCTTTTAACGATAATGGAAAAGCTCCTAGGTTGATTTGCTCATCTATTACCCCAGAGGGTTTCATAGTTGTGCATATCCAATGGAACTCCTTCAAATGTTTGTTTATATCTTTACCTAGCAAACCATGAAAAGTAGGCAAAAGATGTATCAGTCCAGACTTCAACTCAAATTAAACATCATTATTTATTGCAGGAAAAGTGATGTGTTGGTCTAAATTAGGAGCAACAAGCTCCTTCAAATTTTGAGCCATGTCTCCTTGTTCTTCGAATCTGAATCACTTGCAAATAACAAATCAAGTCCAATAAGATCAATCTCGCATCTCCTTCCTTTAGTTGCTTTTTTAAATTTCTTTGCGATTTTCACAATCTTTGGATCAAATTGTAAACCAAAATTAGAAGAACTAGTATTATGCATAAATTATGTAGCAAAACAAAATAAAGAAAAGTTAAACACAAAAAAAATTTAAATTTAAAAATTACGTCAGAAACTAAAACTACTGAAAACTCTTAAAAACTTATCGAATTTGGCCCAAAGCCTCAAAGGCTTATACTCCAAAAGATTAATCAGTTTTGTTCAAAACATCTACTACTTGCAAAAAAAGGGATTTTTGAGCCAGAAATAGATTAAAAATTTTGCACAATGGAAAAAAAATTATAACGATAATTAAAATTTTTATTTTGTCTAATATTATATGTATTTTTCAGTAGTAGGTCATAACAAAAACACACAAAATCAATTAAAACTTATCCCCGACAATCGCGCCAAGATTTGATGAACTTGTCGAGGGTTATCAAAAATAAACTTTACTCCTATAAATTATACTTCTAGTTGTGGGAATAAGGGTCGATCCACAAAGAAAGGCAATTGAAAATGTATGTAAATTACTACTAAGATTGATGGGGGGTTTTGTTTGTTGTGAATAAGATATAAAGCTAATAACATTAAGCTTAAAGACAATCAATAATACCTAGCTTGGCCAAAGGAAATATTTATCATTAGAACTAACAACTGATCCTTGATACAATGATAATTAATTCCACTTTGGGTATTTATCGGGAACACAAGTATTTCCTATCTTTCCTTACGTGTAGTTAAAAAAGAACACCAATGAACCAGTTAACCCTAATTATTAGACGATCTAAGCCCAGCACGAAAGATTTGATCTAACAACATCATTAAGCAATAAAAAGATCAATAAATCAAAGTTCCTTTAACCACCAGTGATTAAGAGAGACATAGCCTATTATTCTTCCTAGGATTTAATAACAACACCAACGAAATTACTAAATCCTAGTTGCTATTTGATTAGCTGTAGATTATCAAACACAATTAATTAGTAAGCCTCCTAGCAATCATGAACGATAATTATGATAATAAGTATAAAAAAACAATAGAACTCAAAGTTGAAATTAAAACAATAAATTCATTTAGATCTCACAGTTTTGATGTTCTGAGGTTTCAATTCCTTCGTCCAAGAATAAGATTAGCTACGTAGGGCTATAGAAGAAGCTCTAAGGTGTAAAAAAAGGAGAGACAAGCGTGTGTTGTATGTATGTGTGCATGGTTTTTTTTTATGTCTTCCCCTCCTCTTTCAAGTAATAAAACCAGTAGATAGAAACCTAGAAAATCTCTTAAAGATATGTCGAATATTGTAACCACAACAAAATATCCAATTAAGGAAAATAATAATAATCCAAATAATAGTATTCTCGATTGATGGAAGTGGCCTTTCAGTTGATATTTCACATCGAAGTTGGCTTAGGATGCTTTCTTAATAATCTCCTTGATTATTGTGTAGCAATCTCATGGATTTGGTTTGGATTAGTGCAACAATGTTCACTTCTGGGCTGATTTATGACCTATTCTAGTCAGAGTCACTAAAAACTCAAAACATAAAAGTTGTAGCTCTCTTTATGGGTTTTCAAACTCCACTTGAATTATAACATCTCGTTACCGATGTGATGGGCATATCGGTAATTTGGATGGGATAGCATTGGGTGCATTCATAATTGAACTGCACGTGTATTTTGCCTCTGCATCAGTGATAAATGAGTTAATTGCACATGCATACCTAGTGACATGCATTCATGATTGTTCCAGCATTTGATTGTGATTACGTTTTGAATTGTGAATTTGAGATAATTATGTGAATTGTGATTGATTAAGAATGTTGGAATTTATTTGGGTTTGTATAGTTGATTTAGAGTGAGAATTGAACCTTGAGAATTAAGGAATAATTTGAATTTGAGTTTTGGGATTGGAAAGTGAAAATTTAAGTATGTGATCGAGTGTTTTACATTTTTGAGGAATTATGGAAATTTTTTTGGAATTTTTAGAGTTATGAGATCGGACCGGGAAAATGACCTAGAGACTGATGATTTAGATTCCGGGTCCGAAAGTGAGTGGTAAATGGCTTGGAAAATTTAGATTTATGAGTTTAGGAATTATTGTGATGAGCCAGTGAAATTCAGAGACTGAGATTAAATGAAATTGAAGAGTATGATTTATAGGTTAAATTGACCCTTATATATAGTTATATGGTTTTGAACTTGGGAGAAAAACATCTTCAACCTAAAGCTCTTCCTTCTTCTCCTTCCTTCGACGGTGTGATCTTCTTCCTTGGGAGATTTTACTTGCTTCCCTTTCATTGTGTTAGAGAGTTGCTAGAGATCTTAGAGATGATGATGGTTGGCTTGGATTGAGGAGATCACCGTGATTGTTGGAGCTTGAGAGATTTCGGAGGTTTTTAGGGTTTATCAATCGATCGTTGATTTGGTAAGTTTATTGTGTTTAATGTTGTTATTTATTTTGGTTGTTTCATTTATGGTGTTTTAATGTGTTAGTTTGGGTAGTTAGAGTGAGTAAATGCTGATTTTAAGAGTGAAAATGGCGGAAAAATGAATCGGAGAAGACGAAGTCGCTCGCACGTCGCAACGTCTGTAATGGGGCCACGCCACGGCGAGAAAAGGCGTGTTCGCCGCGGCGAGCCGCTTGAGACGTCGCGGCGAGCAAGTAATTTAGACGCCGCGACGAGTGATTGGTAGGCGTCGCGGCGAGAGGATGCGAGGTGTTCGCCGCGGCGAACGTTCCCACGCCGCGGCGAGTGTCCCTTTGTGCGCCGCGGCGAGCGAGAGTCCTTAGGCCGCGGCGAGGGACAGAAATTGTGAATGGGATTAAATTGGTTTTTAGGGAATAACTTTTGGTGTAGACCTCCAATTGAGGTAATTCTAGATTCGTTGTGAGCTAGAGAAAGAGGTCTACAATTGTGGTAAAGACTGAGAGTTTGAATTTTGGTTAGAGGAATCGAAATTATCGAGAGAGAGTCGATTTCAGTTCCTAGTATAACTTAAGAGTTATGTTTTGACAATTGGAGTTATCATTGGGGACTTAGTGAAGGAATTTGACCTAGTGATTAGTGAATCTTGGTTGTGAAGCGAGAGATAGCGGAATTGGATTAGAGCGTTGGAAAATCATGATCATGCATCGTACAATTTTGAGTTAAGACATGTGCATTATCGAACTTATTTGATTGAGCATATAGTGATGAGATTTCGTTTGAATTGTTATAGAGGCACCGTTGGATCGTCAGTCCACGGATATTGCTGGGACTTCCAGGCAGTAGCTCGGAAGTTACAGGTGAGTAACCTAGTTGGTTCCTCAATCTTTGTGTGATAAAATGTGCTGTGACTGTGTAAATTGTTGACCATGAGAGTGTTATATATGTGAAATAAATGTGCTGAGATTGTGAATATATGTGCTGAATGTGATAAATGGAATTGAGTGAGATATATATATATTATTGCTTATGCAAATGTGAGTACATGAGATTGTGAATCAGTGTATCGAATTATGAGTAGTGTTCTGAATGCGATGAATCGAGTAGAGTGGTATGTATGCGCGTTAGTGACTGTGTAAGTGTGAGTACATTCATTATTCTTATATAATTCTTTAATATGTTTCATTTAATGTAGAAAATAAGACGTACCTTTGGGATGATGCATTAGCCACTATATTTCCCTTACCATCTTGTACTTGATCACATAAGAAAATGTATCAATTAATTCAATCTATATGGTATATCATCGATTCACATTCCCTTTTTTTAAAAATGCTATAAAGACCTATAATCAGTCTGAATAACAAACTCGTAGACCATAAATAATATCGTCAAATATTTAAAGCCCTCACTAATGGATATAACTCCTTATTATAAGTTAGGTAGTCAATAGTAGCTTCATTTAAGTTTCTCACTAAAGTAGGTAATTGGTTGATTTTCCTTCATAAAAATAACATTAATGCCTATATTTGTTGCATCAAATTTATTCTCAAAAGTTTTAAAAAAGTTGGATAGAGCTAATAGAAGAGTATAACATAACCTTTATTTAAAAGTATGCTCTTATTCATTACCCCGCTTAAAATTAAGAGACTTTTTGATAACTTCAATGAATGGTACAACTACTGCACTGTGGTCCTTCATAAACCTCTTATCAAAATAAGCTAAATCATGAATACTTCTTATATTAGTTATAGATTTAAGTGTAGGACACTCTTGAATGGTCTTAATCTTCTCTCCATCGAACTCTATTCCTTTTGTACTCATAACACATAATAGAAAAAATACTTTATTTATGTACAAGGAACACTTCTTTAGATTTGCATATAGTTTTTCTTATCTAAAAAATATTTAAAATGAAATTTCATACTCAACATGCTCATCTAAAATCTTACTGCTTATTATAATATCATAAAAACAAATAGCGATAGATTTTCCAATAAAATCACACAAAATATAGTTCATTAAACTCTTGAAGGTACTAGGTGTATTAGTTAATCCAAAAGGCATCACTAACCACTTATATAGACCATATTTTGTTACAAAGGTTATTTTCCACTCATCACATTCTTTCGATCTAATTTGATGATATCACCTTTTCAATTAATTTTTTAAAACACATTAGAACTTTGTGACTCATCAAACATGTTGTATAATATAATATGTTAATATTTTATCATTATTTTGTTGACAACTTAATAGTAAACATACATTCTCTATGGTCGATCCTTTTTAGGAACAAGCAAGGCTGGAATAACACATACACTTATGATTTCTCTAACAAACCAATTTAATAAAAGTGCCTTAACTTGCCTTTGAAGCTCTTTGGTCTCCTCTGAGTTACTTTTATAGATTGGTCAGTTAGGAATGGTAACACAAGGTATGAAATTAATTTGATGTTGTATTGGTTGATTAGGAACGGTAACACAAGGTATGAAATTAATTTGATGTTTTATTGTTCTTATTATTAGTAAATCACTAAGGAAATCATCAAGGAATACATTTTGGGGAATCATGTAATAAAGAAACAAAAACATAAGGTAGCAAAATGGCAAGATTGTTATTATTAAAATAAGCCTCATTGTAAAAAAGTATAATTATATGCTTGTTAAAAAAAGTCGTCTTATCTTACTTTCCCTAGCATAAAAATTTATTTATTTATTTGGTTTTCTCTTAATACTCTCTTTCTTTTTTCCCTAAAAAAATTTCCTTCTTTTTGTTTTTTATTAGTCCTTTATTTTTATTTTATTTTTTTCCTTTTCCTTTTGATCTCTTATCCTTATTTTTTAGCTTACTATCCTTCTTTCCAATTTCTCTTCTTAACTTAACTTGATCTTCATATATTTATTTCATTGTCAATGGTACAAAAGAAAAATGTTTATTATTCATGGACAAAGATTAAAAAATTTGTGTCCTTTTTATCAAATTCCCAAAGTCTTCTTTTAGGTAGGTAAGCTCAATTTTTTAACCATGATAGTGTTGGCTACATTTGTACAGCTATCTCATTAATAATCATCCTACATGCTTCATTATTGGTGTGGCATCTCATATGAAATATGTTCCTCTCATTGCTCACTATCATTATCATATTTAAACTGGGCATTTAATGTAGCACCCCACTCCCGACGAGACCCGAACCCGACATCTACAGTGACATCCGAGCCCGTGCCCCGCGAGGGTGGCG
>JANPWT010000245.1:32398080-32410257 GCA_024678245.1 Erythroxylum densum | reverse complement strand
GGAGGCGGCGTTTTGTCTCCTTATGTTTTAAATCTTTTGGTTTTTAATTTTAAAATTTAAATGAAAAATCTTTTTTAAATGAACCGGCCGGTTCATTCTTTAACTGGTTCACAGGTTTTTACCGGTTCGACCGTAAAATAAACGGGTCAGTCATTCACAAAAAATAAGGGCCAAACTGGACCGTTTCATACTCCGGTTCACCGGTTCACCGGTTCGGTCCGGTTTTTAAATCACTGATTTTTTTAAAGAGTTTTGATGTCTTTGTGTATGAACCATTAATACTCTAATGAATGGAAATCGCTTGACTCTTAGTAATAGTTGATACGTATAAGTAACATGCATACAGCATTACACCCTAAAAGTTGCATGAAAACTAAGCTGTCATCACAACTCTTTGTCTGGGACCTTACCTTTTAAACAAATATTTTCTTATACACAGTTAGTGGACGTATTGCTGTCTTTAATTAGAATTCATGGGCCTGAGCATTTCATTTAATCATCTTGATCAAGTTTAGGTCAGTTCAGCAATGGAATCTTTCTTGGTTTGTGGGAAACTAATTTAAGGGCTTTTTACCTTTTTCTCTTTTGTTTGATTGTGTGGAGAATTTAATCCTTCGTGTGCTTTGTTTAGAGCTTTTTAACAAACCCTCTGTTGTATTGACCTAATTTCTGAGTATCTTCGTAGTATCTTCCTTTTCTATATGTGGCAAGCCCTCCGTTGTCCTATATATAGCTCTTAAGCCCTTAAGCTCACTTAAGCTACATATTAGAGAAGTAGTTCGACAACTGACCCTTTTATATCTATTAACCGTTTCCCTCAGTATGTCTAGAACAATTGCCTTCACTGCTTTGATCATTTTGCTGATGATACTGTCACAAGATCTACTTTGCATTGAAGGAAGGCATTTGAAACAAAGAAAAGACAACTTGAAGTGCTCTAAATGTTCAAACACCTCCACTGGGAAGAACGTACTTGAAAAGATGGGAAGACAAACAATAAAAGCAAATCGTCGAGGCCCTATTCACCATGGAATCAAAGCAAGTCATCAACAATATCTTGTAATAATTAAACTATAACTAGGAACATTTATGAACAATACACAAATATAAATTGAATATCATAATTATGATCTCATCACAATTTCAATTGCAGACTAATTATTTCAGAGATTTTACTTTTAATATTAAAGCAATAAATATAATTAACTTAATACATAAAGATAAAGAATGTTTTTTTATTAATTAAATAATAATATCATACATCAAATTCCATCCAACTGATTGACTCTAAGAGCGTAAACTAATAATCTCTCACTTATACTAAAGCCAATGCCTATGTATCTGATACCATATCCATCCGTATGTCAATCATTTTTCTTTTGAGACAATGGCATAGTGAGAGGATCTATAAAATTCTCTTAAGTAGGAACTCACATCAATACTATTTCTTTCCACTCAATATCTCCCTGATCAAATGAAACTTTCTTAAGTGACTATTGATGAGAGCTTGGTTCCTTTGGCTGTGCAATAGTACTATTATTGTCACAGTACAATACTGTCAGCTCGACAATGCTAGGAACTACTCCAAATTCAGTGATGAACTTCTTGATTCAAACCGCTTGCTTTTCCACCTTTGAAACTAAAATGTACTCTATCTCGATCGTTGAATCTGCAATGGTTGGTTGTTTGTAACTCTTCCAACTTATCACACCATTGTTTATTATGAATATGTACCTTAACTGTGATCTACTATCATCATAATCTAACTGGAAGCTAGCATCTAAATACTCTTGAATTCTCAATTCAGCTCCTCCATAGAATAAGAAAATATCTTTAGTTCTTCTCAAGTTCTTTAAGATATTTTTTTTATAGTCATCTAGTGACCCTCACCTAGATTGACCTGAAACCTACATATTATACTCAAAGCATAAAAGACATCTGATTTAGTATATAGCATCACATACATGATTGATCTAATTGTCGAAGCATATGGAATACAATTTATTTTATCTCTCCCCTCTTGTGTCTTTGGACACATATTCTGTGAGAGAGAAATCCTACATAACGTAGGTAAGAATCCTCTCTTGGAATTCTCCATGTTAAATGTCATTAGTACTTTATCTATGTACGTAAATTGGTACAATTCAAGTAACCTCTTTGATCCATTTCCATAGATCTTTGTTCCTAGAATATACGCATCTTCTCCCATATCCTTCATGGAGAAGTTCTTGGATAATCAAATCTTTATGGACTGAAGCATAGTTATTTCATTTCTAATTAACAATACGTCATCCACATATAGCACTAGGAAAATGACTGCACTCCTATTAACCTTCTTATAGACACATGGTTCATCTACATTTTTGATAAAATCAAACTCTTTGATTGTCTCATTAAAACTGATGTTCCAACTCTGTGATGCTTGCTTAAGTCCACAAATGGACCTTTTCAATTTGCATAATTGATTAGGAAATCTCTTATATTCAAAACCTTCATGTTGTGCCATATACACATCCTCCTGTAAATTTCTATTAAGAAATGTTGTTTTAATATCTATTTTCCATATTTCATAATTTTGATATGCGAACATATCCAATAAGATCTTTATAGATTTTAGAATAGCTACTAGGAAAAATGTTTCAACAAAATCAACTCCTTGTTTTTATTTGTAACCTTTAGTCACTAACCTCGCTTTGTACTTATGTATCTTACCATTCATGTCAGTTTTTCTCTTAAAAACCCATTTAGATCCAATAGGTACCCTACCATCATGCACATCCACTAAATTCTAAACTTGGATAGTGTTCATGGATTCCATTTCAGATCTCATAGACTTTTGCCATTTTAAAGAATCAACATTAAACATTGCTTCTTTGAAGGTAGTAGGCTCATCATGTATGAGTGATACATTATCCTTCCTCTACTTAATATGTAGATCTAATCTAATAGGGGACAATGTATCATATCAGTATGTCACGAACTGTATGTCTCTGGAACCCACCCTCGGTTGTACATCATATCTATCAACTTGAGTTTCTTGTTCCATCTCGATGTGAATTTATGACTCTTGAACTTCTCTAAGTTCTACCTCACTCTCACTATTTTCTTTGAGAATAAATTCTCTTTCAAAAATCTTGAGACAAATAACTTTTACTTAAGAGGATGGTAAAATTGATATCTAAAACTCTTTTTTAGATACCCCACAAATTTGTATTTATCTGATTTAGCTTAAAGCTTGTCAGATATAGCACGCTTTAAATAAGCATGACATCCCCAAATCTTTAAATGTGATAACCTTAGTCTTCTACCAATCTATATCTCATATGGTGTCTTGTCAACTAATTTAGATAGAACTCTGTTTAGAAGGTAAGCAACAATTTTAATAGTATATCTCCAAAATGAGATAGGAAGGACTGCATGACTCATCATGGAACATACCATATCTAACAGAGTATGATTTCTCCTCTCAGATACTCTATTATGCTGTGGAGTTGTAGGATGAGTCCATTGTGAGAAAATCTCATTCTATTTTAAGTAACCAAAAAGCTCGTGGTCTAAGTATTCACCACGTCGATCTGATCTAGGTGTCTTAATACTTTTGCTAGTTTGTTTCTCAACCTCAAGTCTAAATTCTTTGAACTTTTCAAATGATTCAAACTTTTGTTTCGTCAAGTACACATAACCATATATAAAATGATCCATTTATAAATGTAATGAAATATGAGAATATACCTAGAGCACTAGTGGATATAGGCCCCCACATACATTGAAATGTATTAGCTCTAGTACATCACTGGGATGTTGTCTATTTCCACTAAAGGGTAGTTTGGTCATCTTTCCCAACAAACAAGATTCACAAGTTTCATATGATTCATAATTAAAAGGATGCAAATATCCTTCTTTATGTAACTTAGTGATTTTAGTTTCATTGAAATGACCTAACCTACAATGCCATAAATAAGATGGATTTTGGTCTTTTAACTTTCTTTTTTTTCTATTTATGTTAATAATCGACCTTTCAAGATCTAACTCATATAAATCATTTGTAAGTAATCTCTATAATAAATATCATCTTTATGGAAAGAACAACTCTTATTCTTAGTAATAAAGACAAATCCAGTCAAATCTAAATAAGAAATATAAATGATGTTTCTTGTAATAACTGGAACATAATAACAATTATTTAATTCTGGTACAAGACTAGAAGGCAAAGTTGAACTATAAATTCTTATAGCTAATGTAGTAACTCTTGCTCCATTACTAACTCATAGGTCCACTTCGCCTTTCCTGGACAATCTACTTCATGGTAATGTCTGCATATTATTACAAATATGATAATCACATCCGGTATTTAATACCCAAAAATGTGGAACAAAAGTAGAAAGATTGATCTCAATCATACACAGACCTGAAGAGACAACTTCTTTAAGCTTCTTATCTTTTAGGGTAGCAAGATAAGATGAGCAGTTCCTCTTCTAGTGTCCATTCACTCTGTAGTGAAAGCGTGTGCCCTTGTCATTACTCTTCTTCTTGACACCTCCTTTGGGCCTTAATATATTAGTATAAGCCTTTTGTTTCTTATTCTTATTCTTCTTGGAGCCCTTTTTCTTGCTCTTAGAAGAATCCATAACAAGTACAGAACTAAGCTCCTTCTTAAGGCACCCTTTCGCAGTCTTAAGCTTGTTCAACAATTCGGACAATGATATATCCTTCAGGTTCATGTGGAAGTTCATGATGAACTATGAAAAGTTCAAACTGAGAGACTGCAGCACTAGATCAATGCTTAACTCATGTTTTATTACAAAACCTAATTGGGCTAATTTTTTAATGTACCCAATCATCTTTAGCAGAGGCAGGTTGAATGAAGATCCTTCTGTCATCTTGGAAGGCCCTAACATATACCTTAGAAATATTATAGCATGTCTAGGGTATATTAAGAAGTGAACATAACGAGTGAGTTAAGTGCATCTAAGCATAGTAAGAGACATAATGGTACTTAATGTAAAACACATGGGTAAATGGGTAATTTGTTTGTTTCAGCATGGATATACATACTTAGACGTGAAATATGGATAGGAATTTTTGACATGATTGTTTAGATTTATGAACGTGATGTGAGAAGTATTCCAAAAACAAATGCTATGTTGTTGGTTAAATTGGATATGTTTTTGTGTTTCTTTTGCATGATAAGACCGAAGTTAGTTGATTTAGGATGTGTACCTCATTGGATGGATAGGTTCCACTAAATAGACTTATGTAATTTGATCATATCTTGGCCTGTATACCTACAAATTGAATAATTCAAATTTTCAATTAAACTAGAGACATAGATCTAAAACTTTCATAGGGAACCAAAATTTGATTCTGCCTATAATAGTTTTGAATTCTAGTTTGAAGTTGAGTTCGAGATGTTGTCCTTATTTTTGAATAGCTTGTAGTGTTTTGGGTATAACTCCCTGAATAATTAACCAAATTGCTTGAAATTTATTTCATTAGAAAATTAAGACATAGGATAACGAAATTAATTGATAATATTGTAGGCCAACATGGGAAGTAAAGGAAGAAGAAGAACCAATATGTAATTTTTCTAAAGTTAACACATGGACTAATTGGATTAAGGCATATATGACCAATAATAATAAAGTATGTGCGTCTAATAGGAATTAAGCATACGTGTGAGTGATGAAAGTTTTGGAGTGGGAATATGGAGAGGGGAGATGCATGACATTTTGGGGTTGTAAGTTCAGATTTTTCTCAAGTCCATTTCACCTTCTTCATCCCATCATTTTTTATGTAAGAAATCAAGCCAATCTTAGGTGGAAATTAAGGTAAAAGTTAGGGATTTTCTCTTCACCTTTACCTTTTCTTGCTTTGCTTATGAATAACTGAAATTATAAGGTTAAAAGTGGGATTTAGATGTGTATTTGTGATGTTCTAGTTGGTGAATCGAACAAAGCCAATTGAGAAGAGAAGGAAGAGTACTAAAAGAAGAGCTAATTGGCAAATTCTAAGGCTTGGGACTTCACTTAGTTAATTTCTCTATCTATGTATATTTGAATATGTAAAAAGATTCATTTGGATATGGAATAGTTTTTGTGATGATACTTTAGTGCTATGTTGGTGTTCTCTTGCATAGAATTATTTGAATATGACAAAAGAGTATCATGTAATGGAATTCTGTCTAGGGTTTATTGAACCAGTCATATTGTTTGAGTCATAACTCAGCCTACAGACCTCCAAATTGTGTGATTTCACTTAATTGTGGCTTTATAGCCTTATAAATTGAGATTAAGAATGGTGACCTGATCCTGCCCTTGTTTTGTAGTAGTTTGTGATATTTCGTCTATATCTCATGATTTAGAAGTTCAAATGTTCTAATTATTAGTGATATAGAAACTAGAGACATAAGGGAACAAATTTATAGAAGCCCTTAAACTCTAATTCAAACATTATCTATGTGCATATTAAAGAACAACTGGATTCTATCATATGAATTACTTTTGGATTGATTGGTTGCTTATTTTTAGACCACCGTGGCCTTGACCCAAATTGTACTATTTTGAGTTTGTTTTCGTTTTTTATTTTTACCAAATCTTATATGAAACTTTTTGAATGTGTATGAAACTTTTCGAACACCTAGAAATAAATAAAATAGGACTTACCATATGTGAATTGGGTGATTGAGCATTGGAATACAAGATTGACTATAATGTATTCGAAAGAAAATTTACATGTGCATAAATGATTTGTATGGATATTCATTACTCATACGTGTACAGTATGATTATACAAGTGTGATTTTGATACCCTTCTAATGATGGTAAGCCATGAATTGCATGTATGAACGTAAATATATATTTTATGACTTGAAATGTATATCATACAATTTGTCAATATATGAATTGTGAAATTGGCAAATGATTAAAGGAAATGTTACAGTGCTTGGTTTATTGTCCTGGTGGTGGATTATAGTACAACGGCTACAGTTTTGACACCATTGGAGTCTTCATTTCAAGACTATAGTGTTGGGCCTCGAATTTTTATTATTATTTATTACGCATGATTTGAATAAATTTGGTGGTCTTGCTAGATAAACCATTTTATTTGAAGTTAATTATTATGCCAAAACTAGAATTAAATTAGTGTATGATTAAGGTATTAGATAAATGGCCTAAGGTAAGTAGGATTTTGATTAAATGAAGGAGGGCCATTTTTGGAAAGACTAACAACATGAAGGGCAAAATTGGAAGATTAGAATAAAATGTAGTCTTGGATTAGAAGAAAAGAAGGGAAGTGTCGTTGAAGAGGGAAAAGAAGAGAAAAGAAGAAGAAAAGAAAGAAGGAAGCTAGGGTTTGGAGATCTTGAAGACTTTGAGGCTAAAACAAGTAACTATAAACATTAACCCTTCTTGATTATTGGATGAACCATGTTTAGTGATAGTTAGAAGTGAAAATGAAGTTGAATGGGTGTAGGAAGTTATTGATGAATGGTATATGAAAATGTTTTAATCTTTTAGGGTTAATGATCAAAGATAGATTATGATGTATTTGTGAATGATTTTGTGGTTGAAATGGAGTTGAAAATGATTTAGAAGGGATGGTTTAAGTTTAAGATGGATTATATGTGAAAGGTGGGAAGAAAATCTGGAAAATGAAACATGTCTGCATTGCCTCTGTCAAAGTTCGCCGCAGCCAACATTTCTTAGCTCGCCGCGGCCAACTTGAAAGGTGAAGTTCGCCGCGATGAACTCCTGATTTCTGGCGAATTTTTCCTTTCTGGAAAAGTTTGCCACGACGAACTTTCCAACACCGAACATGCTTTGGTAGTTTAAGTATAACTTTTTCTATAATTATCCAAATGAAGTGATTTTTGATTTGGAGTAAACTAGAGACACAAGGATACAAGTTGTATGAAGAAATTAAGTTTAAATTCAGTCTCTAAGGATATGAATTTTTGGAATGAAATTGAGTATAGAATATTGTCTCAGTATAAGAGCAGTTTGAAAATGTTTGGAGTATGACTTTAGGATTACTGAACCAAATTGAATGATTTTAGTGTCATTGGAAAATTAAGACAATGAAGAACATTTTTTGAGAAGGAAGGGTAACCAAATTTATTCATTTACCTGATCATAACGATCATGTAAAATTGACCTGAGAGTCTAGGTTTTGAAAGGATTATAGTCAATTTTAGCATTTTTTATTATTGAAGCTTTACGAATTTCCTTTGAATGTTTTTTGAATGAGAACTTGGTTTGTTATAGGAAACCAAGCAAACCCGATCCAAGAGCAAGAGGTCTTGCTTGCTTGTATGTTGTGTGTTAAATTGCTTGATTTGAATTATGGAAATTGTGAAAATGCATTATGATTTTGATCATGTTATGCCTTGAAATATGTCATGGCACCTTGTATAAGTAAAAAGAGTAAAAGCATGATGAGCATGAAAAGTATGAATGGTATGAAATGAGTTAAACATTAAAATTTGATTGTGTTTGGACAAGAGAGGAACGTTTCTTTAGTCACGTGCATGTCTACATATAGCCTTCTCCCAGCTGCCTGTTTGAGGCCACGAGATCCTGAAAAATCGGACTCGTTTTATTCACGGTATAAACTTTGGTTTATCCATTTTGTTCCACAGAACTCTCGATCCATTTGTTGTACATTTCATCTTTGATTTGTTAAACATGATGCATAATGGAGTGTTATGTGGTAATGAATAAATTACATGACATGTTCTTTGTGATGACATCTTGGTAACTATGAGTTTAAATTGTGAAGTATTGAATTGTTACATATATATGTTTATATGCTTGAATGTGTGGCTCGTTGCCAATGGCTATAAATGTATAAGCCATTGAGCTTCGTAACTCACCCCATTACCTTCCACTCTTTAGGTGTAGAACGAGAAGATTGTTGATCCTTGTAAGGTATCAAAACCTCCAAGAAAGTTAGAGACTTTTGTTCTAAGTTAGTGATTTTGGTTAGCCTTATAAGCATATCAACATTGAGCATCCTTATGTATTTTGTTTAAGTTTTGATGTGTATGATGATATGTATTTTCTCAAACTCTTTGAATCAGTAAGGACATGCATAATTGAAATTTAATTTGTGTATGATTATGTTTGTCTGGTGGGTGAGTTGGATTGTTTAAAATGTTTGTGGATTTCGATTTTTAAGGGTTTTACCGCGATGAACCTTTCTGAAGACGTCTTCGTCGTGGCGAACTTTTCTCGAAGGGTCCATGGAGATAACTCCATACCGTGGTGAGCTGCTACACTGAGATTTTTTATAAATTTAATATTTTTCACTTTTCTTTCACACCACCCTCTCGCGACTGTCCCGAATGGTCTTCTCAAAATTTGTCTCGAGACCCGGGTCAAATATCTTTTAGTATCTGAATCGATTGTTGAACTCCGAAAATGGGGTCCAACATCTTGTGGTATCAGAGCTTAGGTTTTTCCTAGGCTTAGAATGCATAATAGTATGAATTGTATGCTATGTGATTATTTGTTGCACTGTAAATTGATTGATTGCATTAAGTGACATGCATATCATGCATACATGTAGGATAAGATTGAATTATAGCTAATTATTAGTGTTTCCATTAAAGGAGTAAGATGTCACCTCGTAGAAGGACACGAGAAATTTTGCAAGGATCAGTTGCACCTAACTCTCTGCCAAGAGAGGAGAGTATTGATGAGTCAGTAGTCCCAGGAAATGCTGAGGCTTCTATAGGGCGAGATAGTGAGCCGATTCATTCGTCGACTCAAGAGTCACCTGTTCCGTAGGAGCAAATACCTCCATTGGATCTGAGGATGTTCCAAGCCTTTGCTCAGGCATTTGTCCAGGCCATGGGTCAGATGTCACAGACTTCTGCTCCGGCTCCAGCTAAGAAGGGGAAACAGTTTGACAAGTTGAGGAAGTATGGGGTAGTAGACTTCTATAGAACAACGGATCCAGAAGAAACTGAGAATTGGTTGAGAAAGACCAAGAGGATACTGGATTATATGGAATGTGAGGATGATGAGAAGGTTGTGTATGCTCTTAGTTTTTCTTCAAGGAGATGCTTTGCATTGCTGGTAGAGTGTGTCGAGGAGTCAGTTGAGACCGTCAGTGCTTGCATGGAAGGATTTCTTAGCAGTGTATAAGAAGAAGTACTTGTATGAGGTGTATATTCAGCAGAAGCAGAGGAAATTTCTGAGTCTCACCCATAGGGAAATGACAATAAGTGAGTATGAGCGTCGGTTTACACAGTTATCCTGATATGCAGCAGAAATGATGTTGAGTGAGGCGGCTAAGTGTCGTTGGTTTGAATCAGGACTGCACCTAACCATTAGAGAAAAAGTAGTGGTGTAGGACTTCTGTGACTTTCAATAGCTAGTTTAAGGGATATTGAGGATTGAAAGCATTAAGAACATAAAGAGCGCCGTGAACAAAAAGAGAAAGGGGAGAGAACAACACAAGAGGAGAGGTGATACTCCTATGTCTAAGAGGAGTACTAGGACCTTCCCTATACAGTCTATGGAGATGAGCAGTGGTGCAAGTAAATCGAGACAGATGAGAACTGTTTCTCAGCATACCTCAACGATTGGAGGCAACTGAAGGGGAGAGGGAAATACATTGTCCATCCCCAAATGTGATCACTGTGGGAAACTCCATAGGGGGAGTGCTACCGACTGACAGGAGCTTGTTTCAACTGTGGAGAAAAAGAGCACATGGCTAGAGAGTGCTCTCAGCAAGCAAGACAGGAGAGAACTTAGATGCAAGGTTCGAAGAGAACTGAGACTGTGGGACACAAGACTACAACTGAAGTGGGTAGTTCGGATGTAGCAAAAAGGGTGAGTCTTCCAGGGAGACCAAGGGGGCAAGCACCATCTAGGGTGTTTTCAATGACACGGGAGGATGCAGAGGCTGCTCCAGAAGTTATTACTGGTATGGTTAAATTGTTTGATGCTAATGTTGTTATTTTAATTGATCCGGGGTCTACCCACTCTTTTGTTTCATCGAGTAGAACCATGTATGGTAGAGATTTGAGCTAATTGGATACTCTACTAATGATGAGTACTCCAATCGACCAGTATATTGTTATTAGTCAAGTTTATAGAGACTGTGAGATATATATTGGTGAGGAACAGTTAGTAGTGGATTTGATGCCATTGAAGATGAGAGGATTGGATGTGATTTTGGGCATAGAAACATTAGAGAGTTATAATGCTAATTTGAATTGCAAACAAAAGATAGTAGAGTTTGGGTTAAACAATGGTAGAAAGGTGGTGTTTATGGGAGACATAAAAGTAAGCCCGTCTAGAGTTGTTTTGGATCTGAAAGCAAAAAAAATGATGAGAAAAGGGTGTGAAGCATTTTTGCTCTATGTGGTAGACACGAAGGCTAATGGAGGGATGTTAGAGGAAATAACTATGGTCATGGAATTTCCGGATGTCTTTCCCGAGGAATTACCAGGACTACTACCACTTAGGGAGATGAGTTTCCCATTGAACTTCTTTCAAGTACTGCACCAATCTCAATTCTGCCTTACCGAATGGCTCTGGTGGAATTGAAGGAGCTTAAGGAGAAATTGGAAGAGTTGTTAGAGAAAGGGTTCATAAGGTTGGGCTCTTCACCTTGGGGAGCTTCGGTCCTTTTTGTGAAGAAGAAAAACGGATCATTGAGGATTTGTGTGGATTATAGGAAGCTTAACCATGTCACCATCAAGAACAAATATCTACTCCCACGTATAGATAATTTGTTTAATCAATTGCAAGGGACAAGAGTCTTTTCTAAGATAGACTTGAGATCAGGTTGTCACCAGTTGAGGATAAAGGAGTCTGATGTGCCAAAAACTGCTTTTAGAACACGGTATGGCCACTTTGAATTCTTGGTCATGCCTTTTGGGTTAACGAATGCACCTGCAGCTTTCATAGACTTGATGAATTGATTTTTAAAGTTCTTCTTAGACCAATTTATCATTGTCTTTATTGATGATATATTGGTTTATTCCAAGAGTGATATGGAGCATGAAGAGCATTTGAGGATTTCTTTGGAGACATTGAGGAGAAACGAGTTGTATGCCAAGTTCGATAAATGCGAATTTTGGCTAAGAGAAGTTGCATTTCTTGGACATGTGATCTCAGAACAAGGAGTGCATGTGGATCCAAAGAAAATAGAAGCTGTGGTGAA
>JANPWT010000245.1:32361616-32374791 GCA_024678245.1 Erythroxylum densum | reverse complement strand
ACAATTTGCAGTATCAATTGTCCTCATGAAAATAATAGAGAAATTAATATCAGATCATGACAATTTACCGACAAATTATGAATTAAAAGAACTCATGGTGAGAAACCAATTTAAGCACAAAAATCATCAATTAAGAGTCAACAAATACATAAGCAGCTATGAAATTGCAGCCAATGTATAATATAAACTTGGCTCAATCACACTTTCATCACTGTTTGATTCGTCAATTACTTTTAGTGTCAATCCTTTTCTGTAAGAGGATCCTTCATCTTGTCTAAGCTCGGTTTCATAGATCATCATATTTTCTAGTAGTCAGTCAAGTGAAATAGTGTCTAGATCCTTTGTTGTTTCTAGAGCTATCACCTTAATTAGGTCTCCATTCCTTTGGTAGTGACCTCAAAATCTTTGTTACGAGCTCATCATTAGGATATATCTTTCCCAAGTTCTTTAAGGACGTGATGATATTGTTCAAGTGTTTGAAGAATTTGTCTATAGTCTCTCCCTATTTTATGCCAATAGTTTCATATTGACGTACTAAAAGACTTATTCTATACTTCTTTACCTCATTCGTTTCTTCAAATGTAACTTGTAGTTTGTCCCACATTTCCTTTGCTTAGAACAGTAGAATATTTTATCATATTCTTCTAGAGATAATGCACATATCAGATGTTTTGTTTTAGCATTTAACTATGCATTTCTTCTATCAGCATCAGTCTATACTTCTACATTATTTGAATTTGGATGTGTAACTCAAACTCTAATGGCTTACCAGACTTAAATATCTATAGGTTGGAGATAGATTTTCAGTCCCTTTTTCCAATATGAGTAGTTATTTCCATTAAAGTAAGGAGGCTTTGAGACAGATTATCCTTCAAAACTTCTCATATTATTTACCATGATCTATCACATGCTGTAAAACACAAAAATGTGAAAACCTCGCTTTGATGCCAAATGATAAAACAAACACACGCAAGAGGGGGTGAATTGTGTGTGACTTAAAAAAAAATTAGTTACTTTCAATTCGTATAAGACAGAGGCTTGTTAAAATTAAAACACTAGGATCTTGTCAGAAGATAGTAGCCTATTAATCGATAGGGCCCTGCTAAAGTATAAGTCTCGTTGAAAACAATAAAAAGGAAGGAGCCTGTTAAAGGGAACCGTTAGCAAGTTAAAAATAGAAGAGATTTATTATAAAAGTGAAGGAGCCTCTTGCTGAAATGATCACACACACAATATAATGCAGAGATATAAAAGATACGGAGAGATAGAGAAGGAGGATGCAGTTGATTTATATTAGTTTAGCTTACAACCTAAGCCTATATGCTTTTGATGCAGTTGATTTATATTAGTTTAGCTTTCAAGAATGTATATGCTTTTGATGAATTTCAACAATATAGCTTTGCAAGCTTCTGTATTGTTCAGTTGTTTTTCACAATTGCATTGGCTCTTCCTTAAATAGGTATTTCTTCAATTATTTGTTGCTTTGCTTGCATCCATAGTCAACCGAATTGATTTGAGTCTGAATAACTTCGATGTCATTTTTGTCAAAAATCTTTTAGTAATCACGGAGCTAATATATAACCTTTATAATTAGTAAGATCCTTTCAAACAAATCATTTCTAATAAGGTAAGTTCATAAAAATGGTTCTTGCAAGAAAGAAAACGTATTTCTTATGATTTTATTTCCTTTTAAGAATTAGACCATTAATTGTTCAAGGAAATGAATCCAATTTGAATTTTGAAATATTATATAGTTATTATCAAAGTCATTACAAAATAAACCTTGAGCTAATAATATTGAAACTTATTTTCTGAAAGTTGACTTTAAGAAATGTCCTTATAAGTATACATTGTTTGTTAAGATTGGGATAAAGGGAAAATGCTCATAGTTTGCTTGTATATCGATGATCTTATTTTTACTGGAAATTGTGCTGCCATTTTTGCTGAGTTTAACAAGTCCATAATGGATGAGTTTGAAATATCTGATTTAGGCATGACTTATTACTTTCTTAGTATAAAAGTAGTGCAATATAATGATGGCATTTTTCTCTCTCAAAAGAAATATATGGGAGAAGTCTTGGACAAGTTTCAGATGAAGGATTGTAATCCTATAAATACTCTGACTGAGTGTGGTTTGAAGCTACACAAAGATCAGCAAGGGAAGAAGGTGGATAGCACATTGTACAAGCAAATTGTGTGTAGTTTGATATATCGAACTACCACACGACCTGAAATTATGTATGTTGTGAGCTTGATCTGTAGGTACATAGAGAATTAGGTAGAAATACATTTGTTAGCTGCCAAGAGAATCCTCCATTACTTGAAAGGAACCAGAGACTTTGGGTTATTTTATAAGAAAGTTGACAAGTCCAGTCTGGTGGGCTTTACTGAAAGTAATTATGAAGGAGATCGAGATGACCGGAAGATTACTTATAGTTTTTCTTTTATGCTTGGAAGAGGTGCTATTTCGTGGCTGTCAAAGAAGGAGCCTATTGTCACTTTGTTAAGTATAGAAGCTGAGTTTGTTGCTGCAACGACTTATGCTTGTCAAGCCATTTGGCTAAGGAAAGTTCTCAAAGAGCTACTGTTTAAACAACATGGAGCTACTGAAATTTACTGCGACAAATAATTCATCAATTAAGCTCTCAAAGAATCCAGTGCTACATGGAAGGAGCAAACACATTAATGTGAAGTATTATTTCTTGAGAGACCTGAGCAATGATAAAGCAATTAATCTAGTCTACTGCAGGTGTGACTGCAGGAGTGTAGATCAGGTGGCTGACATATCCACCAAAGCCCTCAAGAAGGAGTCTTTCATGAAGCTCAGAGAATTACTAGGGTCTGCACTGTCAAGGCTTTAAATTGAATGTTAGTATTTGTTTGAATAAATTCCATGTTATTTTCTGCATGTTTTAACAATTTGTTTTCTGTAGACTTGGTTATTTGGTTGTTGTTAGAGTCAAAGATTATCTTATGATTTTTTAGATCGTGTGATCTAATAGTTAGGACTTAGGAGATAGTGGACTAGTGCAGATCATGGTCGCTTAGTTTCCTATTTTTCTGGTATTTGTCTGTTCTAGCTTTTCCTATAAAACGCTGCTGAGTTCTGAATGAATAAGATATTAAAAAGTTTCACAGCCATATCACTTCTCTTCGTCTTCTACATTTTCTAAGTGCTGAGTTTATATCAATCTTCAAGGCACTTAAGGATGGGAATATGGGAGTTTCCTCCAAGCTGACTATTAGAGTTGGTGAATCCTAAGGTCCCTATACTCAAAAAATCCTGTTCACCGTCTTGTTGATCATGCATACAAACAATCTAGCCTTACATGAACCAATCCCAAGTAATTGTTCCATGAGCTGCCCTGTTTCTTAATCTTCTATTCTTCTTGAGTGACTAATTTGAAGCTGGTCAATTTTGTTATGTAAGATGCAGACATGTTTCAAGTACCGATTGAATGAAAAATTTCAATCTTCAGCAACTTTAGTATTGTCCTCAGTCACTGGCTCGAAAACTTGGCGGTGGGCTACTTCTTGACTTGAGTATTTATTAACGATAATAGCTTTTTGCGGACTGAGATAGTATGGAAGCTCTACATTTTACTAAAAAGTTTTCTAAACATATAGACAACAAAAACATGTGTTTGCTGATTGATAATGGGAAGCATATGATTCATGAAATGAAAAGGCAAATGATCTAAACTTTGTGCAGCCCTCAAGTGGCAGTAAACTTCTGACCACTCCCAGCTTTGATGACTACAAGAGCAGCTCAATGCTTCTGCAGAATACGGACAAGTACTGCTTTGTCTTGTTTAAGGTTGTAAATGAATAACGAGGCTTATTAGGGATTACAAAATACAGTTTACAGACAAACATTTGGAACTCGTTTATTGAAATAAAATTCTTGAAAAGTCTGTTTAATGTTCAAATAAACAGCAGTCGTATTTCTTCAGTAGAAGCCTCTTACTTAGCCACGAAATTATAGCCCGTTAATAATGATTGCGCTAATGGGTCTCACGGAAATGATTTGATCTCAGGCCCAGTTCGTTCTCGACCTAGAAAAGGTCCAACTTTAAACTCTGTTACCAGTGTAGGCCCAAATTGTAATATCGAATTTTCATATATTTACAATAATGATTTATATTTTCATTAAAACTTTAAATTATTAAGTTATGGAAATGTTTTTGTATACGAATCATTTCTAATTATGATTTATAATCAATGTGTGGATTTAACAATACACTCATCTACGTCTAAAAATGAATATCTGATACATAAATATTTGCAGGATTGAATATCTTTAGTGTTTACGGGACAAGATATTAGAATAGTTCATACACAAAAGTAATTTATATTTTTTTGCAAATTTTAAAGCATTAGATTATATATATATATAAAGACATTATGAATAGTTAGTAATGCCTTTTGGATTAGAAAATGCACCACAAATATTTCAAAGAAAAATGGATAATCTCTTTAAAGATTATTCTTATATACATGTATATGTTGATGATATTTTGATAGCTTTTAAAGATATTTCAAATCATTTAAAACATTTAGATAAATTTGTTGATATTTGTATAGAACATGGGTTAGGATTATCAAAAAAGAAATCTAAATTATTACAAAGTAAGTAGAGTTTTTAGGTATGCAAGTAGATGGACAAGGAATAGAAATTCAGAGTCATATCTTAGAAAAGATTTCAAATTTTCATGATAAATTAATAGATAAAAAGCAAGTGCAAAGCTTTTTAGGAATACTAACATATGCTTCTCATTTTATACAAAATTTAGCTCAGTTACGAAAACCTTTTCAAGATTTACTTAAAAAAGATAAGATATTTAGTTTTATTTCAGAATTAGAATTTCAACTAAAAGCTATAAAAGGATTATGCAAAACTTTACCTAAATTATATTTGCCTAGTAACGAAGATAATTTAATATTAGAAATTGATGCTTCAGAAAATTATTAGAGTGGAATCTTAAAAAAGATAGATTATAACAATAATGAAAAAATAGGAGAAAGTATATGTCAATATTGTTCAGGAACATTTACAGATACTGAAACTAGATACATATCAATGAAAAAGAATTATTAGCAGTGGTAAAAAGCTGAAAAAAAATTTATTTTTTTTACTCCTAAATTTTTTTTATTAAGAACTGATAATATTCATGTAAAAGCATTTATTACTAATAATCTTCCAAGCATGCTTGAATATAAACGCTTGATTAGATGGCAAACACTACTTTCTAATTATATTTTTGATATTAAAATTGTTAAGTCTGACAAAAATATTTTAGAAGATTTTCTTACAAGAGATGGAATACCATCAACGTCAGATACTTGAAGAAATTGGACATATGGATACAGAGATAAAATCTATTAAAGATACAGCCTCAGACTTTCTTGATATTGCAAATCTCCCCGGACTGACAAGAGAAGTCTCTATTTTGATAAAACGAGGTAGTAATCTTATCCAAATGAGCATCGATAACTATGAAAATTCAAGTCTCAAAATAGTGGAATATATAGCTCAGTCTGCAACTCTCAAGCCAGATATTCTCACACATCTAAAAACAGATGCTCTCAAATAACTCTCTTTTGACAAAATGAACATTGATTTAAGACCTCATACAGATACACCTTCTAGTTCTTCAACAAAGTTACCAACTACTTCATAGATATTAAAAAAAATATCTATGATTCCTTCAAGAAGTAGCACAACAATAACAGATGATGAAAGATTTATTTCAGTTGACCAATAGCGAAAATCGATATATTGATTTCTCAGGAATATATCCTAGAATCAATATATATATATAACATGATTCGATATAGAATGAACCAAAAATGATTTATTAAAATTACTAAATTCTCACGTCAATTTCCAAAATCACGAATATGTTGTAGACAGATTTATCCTGTACGGAATGGGGATTAAATTTCTCCTTCTTTTGAGTTTCGAAAACATTATTAAAAAATTTAACTGAGTAAAATATTTGCCATTTCAAATTGATAACTAAAATTTATGAGTTGCCAAATAACTAATTAATATGCAGGTTAATGAACCTAGTCATGGGGAGGCAAATAACTATTTTTAAGCATCCTTTTTATCTTTTCACGTAGAGTTGAATATATACAATCATACGCTGTGGACTGTAAACCCATAGTAAAAACCGAAACGAGTTTTCGGCAACTTGAGGGGTTAACTCAACACTCCAACATGACACATGCCTAAGCATGCCTTAGCATTCGCATGGTTAGTTGGAAAGCTGACACTGCCTCCTGACCTTTCCCTGGTTTTTATTTTTATTTTAATAATTAATCTTGCACGAACCCCCACTGCGTTAATGACATTTAAAAAAAAATATAGAGGTGAAAAGAAACTAATACAAATAAAGTAACGCAAAAGTTGACGGTATACAACGTCGTGCTGGTCTCATCGAATGAAGTCCAAAATTATTAATGGGGACTCCTGTAAAATGTGCAATTCAGAGCTGACAAGGGTAGCAAGCGAAGCCAAATGATCCGCACTCTGATTGCCCTCTCGGTGGATATGCTAGATCTGAACTTCCCAATTTTGGAAGAGTAATGCACGAACACCTGGCACCAAAAACAGATCGTTAGATAAAACAGGAGTAGAGGAAGACAGAAGGTTGATGACCACCAGAGAGTCCCATTCTAGAATAACTCTCCGGTAGCCCATGATCCAAGCCAGGTGGAGGCCCGCGTGGATACCTCCTAACTCGGCACAACGCGGGGAGCCACTTGTCATGTTCAGAAGATACCTGCCACACCATCGGCCCTGGCAGTCGCGAAAAAGCCCCCCTGCAGAGGAAGTAGTACCTCCATGCTTAACAGCGCCATCTGTGTTGAGCTTAATCCAATCCGGGGGCGATTTGAACCAGCCCACTAACTGGCCCGGGGGTAAAGCTTGACCCGGGAAACATTTGATGGAAGTTTCTGAATATGCATGAGAATGTTTAAAGATGATATTATTATTTTAAAAGAAGTTTGTAAATTTTTTTATAATTATTATTATTGGACCACAAAATCCATGTTAATTAAAGGAGAATTTGCATGAGAGTATGTAGTTCCATTAATATATATTAGTAAGAATGTATCTTTAAGGGACTAAAGGGATACCGTCTTGTGCTTAATGTTTTAAACAAAAAAATGTGGTACGAATAGCTTCTATATTTCTTGTTTAATTATGCATATCGTACACATTACTTCTGGCTCATCAAATCTGAGTTAACTAAGATCTGTATGGAGCTGGAGGTTTTCCATAACACTTAAACCAAGTGACAATATGTTGAAGGAGAGAAGGATATAAAATGGTCCGTACTCATGCATGTTAAAGCATAAAAATAAACGACACACATGCATCTGCAAAGTGGAACGCACATTTCGAGCTAGCTAAGCTCCGCCTCAACTTATGGCTTATTTAATCTGGCGAAGTACACTTTTAAGCCTTACATGGAGGCTTCAAACCTCTATAAATACCAAGGTGAAGTGAGTGTGTCTAGCAAGTCAGTTGCCTAGCTAGCTAGTTGATTCCATTGAAGTCTTGCTCATTTCCCGATCCTCAATAAAAAGATTTCCGAAACTCTTGCTTGCCTACCTCCATCTTTGCTTGCTATAAGATGGCACAATTGAAATTGTCCTTTGCCTGTGTTCTGTTCCTATTCACTTTGTGTCAAAACCTTGAGTGCATTGAGGGAAGGCACTTGAAGTTAGAGAGAAAGCATACTTCCTCAAAGCATGAAGTTGTGTTCGTTACCGACAAATTGCATGTTGATGCCGATTCTGGTAATAAGACAGTAGCCACGGTGGTAAATGCAACTAACACTTCCCCATCTTCAGATTCTCCGTCTGTCAGCCCACCGGCGCCCCCAGTTGGCGGCAACCCTCGTCTGTCTCCACCAGGCCGTGACGTTGAGGGCTTCAGGCCAACTGCTCCAGGTCACAGCCCAGGGGTTGGCCATTCCATCCATAACTAGGGCAACTTTTCTGTGCACGGTCACTTTCAGTCATTGTTGTAATTGTCTGAGTCAATGCTTTAAAATTACTTTCTTCTCTAGAGTCAGACAAAAATGAAAAATATTCCCTTTCTGATTGTATAAATGCTTTGAATCCACTAATAAATTTTCAATTCCTTCTGTAATTTTCATACAGGTATAAGAATAACCACGATATGACTATATGCGAATGTGGTTCGGGTTAGAGGTAGTTAATGCTTTCCCATTTCTTAAGGAAAAACATTCTGACCATCTTATTATATCAACCAACGCTAAAGTGGCTTCCAAATCAATATAAGAAATCTACTTAGATTTACTAGATTTATCTACTAAAATGTTTTTCTATGTATGTTTATTCATTCCTTGAAAAAAACCAAATATGTCGAAGATCAATCAGCTGAAAATAATCACTATATTTGAACTTGACTCTATATGTTGGAGGGATTAACGTACAACCAACAGTAATATTATTAAAGTTAATGCATGTATGTGATAGTTATAATATTTGGCATTTTTATTCAGCCATTTCTTGGATTCCTGCACAATAATAGTTCATCAGATGTCGAATGAACCATTCTAAAAAAGCACGAATTCCCTTAACCCAAGCTGTGAGGCAGGATTACATTATCGCGGTGTTTGCATGGAGACCGAAAGGTATTGCCTTGAAAGCATACAGGGCTTATCCCATGTTAGGACATGCATTAATCACACCTTTGAGATTATAACTTCATCTCATTGCCGTAATAGACCCTTTTAAGTTTTAATATACGTACATATCGTCTTGCACTTTAGATATTATAGCTTGCTGAAGTTTGAGGAGTCCATGAAATATTTGCTTCAGTAACTCTTTATCCAGGAATAAAGTTTATGTCTAGAAACGCGGCCTTTTGAATCTTTTCTGTCTTGTTGCACCCTAGAGTTATGTATTCGTTGTGCTTAAAAGTCAAATTGTTGTCCTTCTCCAAGCAAGTATTAGCAAGTACGCATATTCAAAGATAACCTTCGATTAAATGAGCGATTTTTTAACTCGTCTAAACGTTCTAACTTAGTAAAATTTAATCTTTCTATTTCTTTGTTCATTCATATTTATTGAAATATGAAGTATTTTTTCATTAGATCAGTTTTTTTATTCTTTTTCTCTCACATGGTAGTTAAGTTTGTTATTCTTGTTTTAGGTTTACATATTCTAGATCTTTCTTATGATGAGATGTAAATAATAAGCTGTATTTTTCTTTCTTATAAGCACACAATCTTTGTGCTTGTTTTCATGTATAGATATACTAAATTTTTGTACTAGTAAAAGTAATGAAGAGAAAGCTTTCTCATCTACTGTATTTCCTCTTCTTCATTCTGTTTTTTGCTTCAATGGAAGAAAATTAAATCTGCCATTGTTTTCCTTCTTACTTATAATTTGATCATAGTATTAGAGCTGACTTCTTAAATCTGTGAATCTTACTACTCAGTTTTTAAACCTAACCACTTGTCTTACTCTTCGTCATGGCAAAAATGATGAAGTTGTTGATCCCACAAATAGAACTACAAATATGACTTAGAATTTTGATGATCCTTTATTTTTACAAGGATCCGATAACCCTAGAATGACCCTCGTTATTGTATTGCTCAACGATAACAATTTTTTGACATGGAACAAATCTATAAAGAGAGCTCTAGTAGCTAAGAACAAGGTGGGTTTTATCAATGGTAGCTTAGTAGAGCCAATAGATGAAGCTACTAGTTCGAAATGGAGAAGGGTGGATGAAATGGTTAGCTCATGGATAATCAGTTCCATGCTGAAAGATATAGCCAAGACCTTTATTTACTTTACCTCTACTAGAAAACTTTGGCAAGAGCTAGAGGAACAGTTATGTAAAAGTAATGGTCTTCAGATCTACCAAATTCAAAGACGTATCTCGTCTATGAATCAAGGTAATTCCTCTGTTGTTATGTATTACAGTAAGATGAAAAAACTATGGGGAGGACTGAATGTTCTTCAGCCTATTCCTCAATGTTCTTGTGGCACAATGAGAGATTGTACCTGTAATGCTGCTGGAAATTTTCTAGACATTATATCTCAGACTAAACTCATTCAATTTCTTATGGGTTTAAATGAAAGCTATGACAATGTTAAGAACTAGATCTTAGTTCTTGAATCTATACCTTCAGTCAACAAGGCTTACTCAATGATTCTGAGGGTAGAAAAGCAGAAGAATGTACAAACAAACTTTTCAGAAAACACTAAAGTGAGTGCTATGATGGTTAAAGGAATTCGATCTGGAATTGATGTAAATAGAAATGTTTCCTATAAGTAAAGGGAACTACAGAAGAAGGATGATAGAAGCTGTGAATATTGCAGAGGAGGACATACCAAAGATATGTGTTTTAAGCTTCATGGATATCCAGATTGTTATAAATAGTTAAATAAGGACAAAGCAGCAACTGCAAAGGGACAAGTGAACATGGTTAGCAATCCTTTTGAGGATAATCCCAGTGATGATATGAAAGAATTAGTAACACAGTGCCTACCTGCAGTCACAGAAATGCTTCAGTAAGAGATTGTCATGATTCTGAAAGGGAAGCAGATGGCAACAACATAGCAAATGAACTTTGCACAGATCTTAGATTTTTTCTGGTAATTATGTCCTGGAACTTATATCTAATGAGCTTAAAGATGAATGGATTGTGGACACTGGTGCAACTAACCATATATTTGCATTTAAACACTCATCCACTTCACAAAAAACCTTAACCAGAAAAATTCTTGTTCATTTACCTGAGGGAACTATCAAACAAGTCAACTCATACAGTGAAGTGATTATACATAATAACATTAAATTGAAGAATGTTTTGCACATTCCTGATTTTAACACAACCTATTGTCAGTAAGTAAATTGGTTGAGAGGGAATTCTTGTGTTGTAGCTTTTATCTGAAGTGTTAAATTTTCAGGATCTGAAGACTAATAGAGTCCTTGGAGTGGGCAAATTGAAGGGAAACCTATACATACTTGATTCCAGTTCATACACACTAGGAGTTATCCATAGATACTGCAATTTTCTTAATTCAGTACCTAGTAGAGCAAATGTTTGCTGCTTAAATAATATAGTTTATGTCAATATTCCTACTTGGCATCAAAGATTGGGGCATCCTTTAGACATTGTACTTAAACATTTACCTTTTATGAAAGAGATTGAAATTTCTGTTGATTGCAGTATTTGCCCTCTTGCAAAACAAACTAGATTACCTTTTACACAAAGCAGTAATAATGCCAATGATATTTTTGAATTAATTCATGTTGACATATGGGGACCATATAAATATTCTAACATGACAGGAGTACATTATTTCCTCACTTTGGTAGATGATCTAAGTAGATGTACATGGACTTTTTTTATGAAACATAAAAGTCAAACTGCATCCATTTTGAAGAATTTTATTGTTATGGCTAAGAATCAATTTGAGAAATCAGTCAAAAGAGTTATAATTGATAATGGTTTAGAGTTAGTGGGAGAGAAATTCAACAGATTCTTAGAGGTTTTTGAGTTATACATGAGAAAACCTATTTCTACATACCTTAGCAAAATGGAATAGTAGAAAGAAGGTATAGATCCATACTCCAATTAGCAAGATCCTTAATGTTTCAATCTAGAATTCCAATAGAATTTTGGGGGGAAGCCATTTTACATGTCCCTTTTCTTTTAAACAGTTTACCTACAACTATCCTACATTGAAAAACTCCCTATGAGATTCTGCACAAAAGGAAACCCTCCTATGATAACCTCAAATGTTTTGGATGTCTATGCTTTACAACAAATACCTTACCTCACAAAGACAAGTTTTCTCTGAGAGTTTTTAGTAGTGTTTTCTTGGGGTATTTATGAGGGCAAAAGGGTTTTAAGCTTTATGATCTAGATAACAATAAAATGGTTATTTCTAGAGATGCTACATTTCATGAACACATTTATTCTTTTGCAACCAAGGAAGACTACATCATTATAGCCCTAAGTAGTCAAATTCCTTTACCTATTATACCTGATAGCCCAAATGAATTCATAGAGGAGGATGTTATATATGACAATCCTATTGAGCATACATAAACAGAAGTCGAGAATGATGATGATTAGCTACAAACCAGTAACTCACCCTTACCTACACCCACAACTGAAACAACTCCCATTAGACATGGTACAAGATTGAGAAAACCTCCAACTTGGATGAACGACTATGTATCAAATGTTGAGCATGGTATATCAAGCTACCAAAAACCCCTACATGTCAATAACCTTACCAATCTACCTACCCATACATTATACCAAAACACCTATCAAATGCACATATATGTTTTGTTGCAAATTTGTCTAAAATGCAGGAGCCAATATCATACCGGGAAGCAAAAATCAATGCAAAATGGGTGAAAGCTATGAATGAAGAAATTGAGGTGATAGAAAAGAACAAAATATGGGAGATCACTGAGTTACTCGTAGGCAGGAAGCTTATAGGATGCAACTGAATCTTCAAGGTGAAATTAAAGGAAGATGGGAAAGTTGACAGATTCAAGGTAAGATTGGTAGGAAAAGGCTACAATCAAATAGAAGGGGTAGATTTTCATGAAAGTTTTTCACCTGTGGCTAAGGTAATGACTGTCAGAATTTTCTTTACCATTGTCGCATCAAAGTCATGAAGTCTACACTAACTTGATATTAATAATGCATTTTTGCATGGTTATTTGGATGAAGAAGTTTTTATGCCATTACTAGAAGGATATGATAAGGCTAAACTAACTTAAGTATGCAAATTAAGGAAATCACTATATGGCCTCAAACAAGCCTCTAGAAAATGGAACACAGAAATGACAACGAAATTACAAGAGTATGGTTTTAAGCAATCATGTCTGAGAATTGCCTTTTTATCCTTTCTAAGTATGATATATTTCTTGCTTTGCTAGTTTATGTGGATGATGTTCTAATTATAGGAAGTTCTGAAGGAGTGATTGTAGCAGTCAAATCTTTTTTGGATGATAAATTTACCATCAACGATCTTCAACATGCAAAATACTTTCTTGGTTTAGAAATCAAAAGGTCTGAATGTAACACCCCAAATTAGGGGTTAGCATATTAAGCAAATTTAGTCCGATATATGTTCTGTCTCTTTGATATTTT
>JANPWT010000245.1:32349419-32361516 GCA_024678245.1 Erythroxylum densum | reverse complement strand
AAAAAAATTGAATTAAGTTATTAGCCATTCATAGCAGAATATGTCTAACGGAATAATTCTTAAAGTAACTTTCACCACCACCATTATATGCTTTGGAAGTAGCGAAAAAATTGAATCTTTACATAAAGGGAAGAAGAGAAGTACTAGCTAACAGACAATAATTTTAATTGTATCAGATTAGTTATTGTTGCTAAGAAAATTCAGAACTTTTTAGTTATTATTTATCTATTTATTTTATTAATTTTTTAGTTTTATTGTCTCTCATAGATCTTGAATCTTTGGTCAGTGAGCCTGGTAGATAATGATCCTGAAATTGAGAGCACAACTTAGAGAGTTTGAGTTAGATTAATAAATAGAGGACTTGGGAGATCATATTGATACTAAAGAATCAGGAACCATGGTATACTAACCAAAAATAATGTTTGGTTGTGCTAGATCAGACTTGAAAGTAGCAGAGTCTAGCATTGTTAGGCTGATTGTTAATGCCAACAAATTTGAAATTAAGGAATGCATTATTCAGATGGTGAAATAGCCTATTTAATTTGATGGGCTATGAGATGAGGATCCCAACGCACATATCTCAATCTTTTTAGAGATTTGTGATACCTTTGAGATTAATGGTGCCAATGATGACACAATTAGGTTGCAATTATTCTCGTTTTCATTCAAGGGTAAGGTGAAGAAATCATTGAACTCTTTACTTAAATCATTACATGGGATAAAATAGCAGAGAAGTTTCTTTTGAATTAATTTTCACTAGCAAAGACTAATAAGCTGAGGAAAAATATCTCCTCCTATTCTCAGGTTGATTTAGAGGCATTATATGACACATGGGAGAGGTTTAAGGAGATGTTAAGGAAATGCCCACATTATGATCTACCACTTTGGATGCAAATTCAGACCTTCTATAATGGGCTCAATTAGACTATAAGGTAGGCGATAGATGTAGCGACTGAGGGTACTTTGATTAATAAGACACTAGAAGTATCCCATAACTTCATTGAAGACATGGCGATGAATAACTATCAATAATGCTCTTCTCGAGCAAGACTTAACAAGCTAGCGTGGGTATATAAAGTAGATGCACTAACACAATTTCAACCTAAGTTGAGGCTTTAAATAAAAAATTGATGGATTAATTATGAATCCTCATTTAAAGTTATGCATTTTGAGGTGTGTGGGCTAAGAAATTTAGGATAAAACTATCAAACACCGCATCCCGAATAGGAAGATTATATTCAGAATAATCCATACAGTAATATGTACAATCTAGGATAGAGGAATCATCCCAAATTCTCTTTGGGAATCAAGGGTACACAAGGAACAAACCTCTATTAGGATTTTAGTGATCACAGTTTTCTGATATGTGTAAGTTTTAATATTTTAACCTCGATACTCTACAAACATATAAGTCATTCATATAGTACCTAAGGTGTCGATCCCACAAGGATGGTTAATCTAATCCTAAACTCTAAGGCCGAAATAAATTGTATAAATTCAACTATAACTAATCTAAAATAATAATGCAATTCAATCAATCAATTCAATCAACTAATTCAACTAAAGAATAAATAATGAAATATTAACAAATCAGAAAATTGCAATGCACACACCAAGAATCAACCTAAGGAATTACCAATTGAGAGAAGGGGGAAATTTGTATTTATCTTCAGCACTAACTTAATTAATTATGAAATGTCAAATTATTAGTCTTGGACCATCCTAGAGTTGGTTACTTTCTCTCGAATTATAACCAAAAGCCCTAAATTATAAACCCTAATCAGATTATGGAAAATTGCAATTTCTCAATTTACAATTTATGCAAACCCTAATTAGATTTGAAATTTTCCACTAGACTACCAGAACCTATGTGAGATCTCTCATCACACAGTTACTAATTTCATTGATTTCTCATTCTTATTAAATTTCCTAACTCTCGTTAGCCTAATTTAATTATTTTTCATTCGATTCACCCTCTCAGTTTATCATCGAATTACGTAAGTGCAAAAATCAATAACAATGAATCAAAATAACATAAACAATTAAATTTTTATTGAATCAAAGATAAAAACAACCCGAAGGTGAGTTAGACATTCCTCAACATTCATAAAATCTTATCCCAATAGCTATGCCAATTCTATACATAAATAAAACTTAAATACACCGAAAACTAGATTTGAACAGTTGATGGAGGCAGCAATGTTGGAAAACCTCCTATTTTGGGAAGTACTTCGCACTGACTTCTTCTCCATACCTCTCTTCCTTCGTCTCTTTCTCAGTCTCTTGATGAACTCTCTCCAGGGTTTCTTGATGATGGCTGATGCAAGAAGCTCCTTATTTTTTTTTCTTACTGTTCTATTTATGTTCTTTTGTGATTAGGGTTGAACTAGCCAAAAAATCCCTCGAAAGGTCCAAAATATTATGGGATTTTTTGGGGGGTATGAAAGGTCAAAAAAATCCCTTGAAATGAGAAGCACGATCGTGGCCTATGTTAAGCCTTTCTATCACAATCGTGCACTATCAGATCATGATCGTGGGCCATTATTTTGGCCCAAATGTCTTTCGAAATTCCTCCGTTTTTAGATATTAACCCTAAAATACTAGAAAACACATCAAGGTATCTCATAAATATAGTATTTAAGCTTAAAAATTTGTACTAAACGATAAAACACTTAAAACACAAATAGTTAACAAACTAACACAATTCTAACCTAAACACATACTAAACAATAAACATCTAAACACATATCAAACTATACCCTAAAATACAATGCATTTCACACCTATCAACATCCCCATACTTAAATGTTTGTTTGTTCTCAAGAAAACAAAACAACAAATGACTTTAACTTCACAAAATAATTTAACTCTAAATACAATCATTCAAGTTTTTCTAAATTATTAACATGCAAAATCCACGTCTAAGCACCTTGTACTCAATATACAAACTAATCGAAATTTTAATGTTGAGTCTATTCCCCCTATCACTTGTACACACATATTGATAGTCATTCAGACAAAACAAAAGTGTAGCTATTCCTTAGCAGACTTTCATGGAAAAATAAGCTCTTAATAAGTTTGGTAGGTTTTTATTTGAAATTTTTTTATTGATTTTTCTTTAAGGACATGAACCTAGTCTTTTATACGGAGGCAAGCATTTATGATGAATGTCGAGTCGATTACTCAATTAAGTCATGTTGTTATTAAGCTGCTTGGTTAGAATGCAATTATAGCCTTTTCACACGAAGGCACACTTTTGTGATGCATGTCGATCTGGATACTTAGCTACATCACATTCTTAGCTGGCTATTAACTCTATTCATAACCCAAAGACCAGTGGAATAGTTGTTTTAGTTTTTTTCTCACAAAATTTTGCCTACCTTATTGCTTTAACTAATCATTCTCATGAAAATGTATTAATAATGTAACTTATTTGATTGGCCTAAAGTTATAAATGAGTATGGTAAATTCCTAAGGTGAATGGACTAACATCGTATCCTAATTAACTAGCATATTTAGCCCTAAGTAACTCACAAGCTAATAAATCTTCGTAACCTAAAAGACTATGTTTAAGGCTAAATCTATCCCGTTAAGTCTTAGCCATTAACTTATTCACATAATTCAAGTCATGCAGCCTAAGCAAACTATCATATAATATGATAAATTCACACTCAAGGTAAAAACACACAACCCTCCCCATACTTGAATAGCACATTGTCCTCAATGTGAGAAGGGAACACAAACACAGTAGGGGAAATAAAACACAATATGCAAAAAAACACAAGAAAAATGCTAAAAAATGAAAAGAAAAGGGCCAGAACACGAAACTGTCATATTGATTGAGGTGCTGATGGTGATGGAGGCAGAGATCACTTATGCTTGATGGCCATGATTACTGCCCTATCTTATAATTGCTTCAAAAAGAGTAAGAGAGTTAGCACTCGAAAACATTCCAAATTATTAAGAACTTATTTTGAAATTTAAAGCAAATCTATCTACGCGATAATTTAAGCCTAACTGTTAAACGTGCTAATTAATGGTCATTAGCTTGACCTTCATCTTTTAAAACTCAGCTAGGATCAATTATAAGTGGCTTGCTTCCACCGTTCTCATTCAATGTTAGTTTTGTAGCCTGTGAGTAAGCTACAAATTGCAAAATGATCAGAAGGACAATATTAACAAAGTTGAGAAAACCAAATAAGTTCAGTAATGTCTTTTTTTAACAAACTGTCAATAAAATAGGGAATAACAAAACTCCCTAAATCTTCCATCGAATCCAACAGTTTGTCTTGTAAGAAGGTGAGTTTCTTTCTTTCTTCAGTAATCACCTTCGTCTCCTCTGCTTCTTCCGCTTCATGAATAGAGACTTTCATAGCTTTTTCAAACTCAATGTCTGCTTTCATTTGTTCTTTGTCCTCTTATTATTTAGAAGATTCAAACACATTAATTATCCTGAATAAGCTACTATACTTCAAATTCTTTAATGCATCATTCATGTTAAATGTCATTTGGTCATCATTAATCTAAAGGATGAGGTTCTTTTCATGGACATCTACTAAAGAGTTTTTGCTGTTTACACGTGGTTTATCTAGAATTAGTGAATAATAGGGACAACTGGCATTCTTTTCTTCATCTCTTGGTCATCAATAAAAGTGAGTTTAGTTTGATTTTCCACTAATCCTTCTAGCTCTTCCCTTTCTTAGGTGTGATAGCCTCATATTGCTCTCTTTGATGTATTTCCATATTATTAAGAGAGTCTTCCACACTTCTCTTACAAAATTTACAGGAAAGCTATCTTACTTGAATCACCAGGTTATGAATAGACGTGGCATGATTTTTTGTTACATGATCAAATTGTTCTTCCAATCTATTTAATTCTCTTCCATGTTTATTAACTTATCTATGATTTTGTCCAATTTGGAATCTCATGAACTGGACTCATCATGTTGAAATTTAAATAGGTCTTGTTGTCCTATGTGATTACTTCATTGTTGGACCAATAGAAATTTAGGTTGTTCTGCCACCTTAGAGTGCACATGTTCCAATGAGGACCGTTACTTCCGAACCAAACTGTGCCTCATTGTAGTTCGCAAAAGTTCCTTGCTGTCTATAATATCTATCTTCCATTAATGTTCATTCCATTTCTTCTTGGCATCTATCTCTTTAGATGTCTCATTCTCACTCTAAGATGTATTGATGTGTCTTTATTTTATGCCTCAAACTCCTTCTTTATTTTGTTTAAAAAACCATAAAAGATAGTGAAAAAGCCTTAGACTAAAGAATTAAACTAATTGCGACATCAACAACTATGCCAAAAAACTTGATCGTGGTTTTTCGATATATGTAAGTTTTAATATTTTTACCTCGATATTTCACAAGTGTACGGGTTGTTCGTGTAGTATCTAAGGTGTCAACCCTATGATGAGGCTTAATCTAATCCTAAACTCTAAGGTCAAAAAAAATTACAAAAATTCAATTGTAACTAAGGTAAAACAATAACCAAATTCAATCAATCAATTTAATCAACCAATTCAACTCAAGAATAGATCACGAAATCTTAACAAATCAGCAAATTGCAATGCACACACCAAGAATCAACCTAAAGAACTACTAACTGAGAGAAAGGGAAAATTTTTACCTATCTTTAAAACTAACCTAATTAATTATGAAATGTCAAATTATTGGTCCTGGACTATCCTAAGGTTGGTTACCCTTTCTCGAGTTATAACCAAAAGCCCTAAATTATAAACCCTAATAAGATTATGGAAAATTGCAATTTCTCAATTCACAATTTATCCCGACCCTAATTAGATATGAAGTCTTCCACTAGACTATGAGAACCTATGTGAGATCTATCATCACACAGTTACCAATTTCATTGATTTCTCATTCTTATTAAATTACCTAACTCTCGTTAGCCCAATTTAATTATTTTTCATTCAATTCACCTTCTCAGTTTATCACTAAATTATGCAAGTGTAGAAATCAATCACAATGAATCCAAATAACATAAACAATCATATTTTCATTAAATCAAAGATAAAAACAACCTGATGGTGAGTTTAGACATTCCTCAACATTCTTAAAATCTTATCTCAATAGTTATAGTAAATAAATAAAATTGAAATACACTGGAAACTAGATCTGAATGGAAGACAGAGGTAGTAACATTGGGAAACCTTTGGTTCTGGGAAGTACTCCATGCTGTCTTCTTCTCCACGTCTCTATTCCTTCATCTCTTTCTCAATCTCTCAATGAACTCTCTCTAGGGTTTCTTGATGGTGGCTGATGCAAAAAACTCCTTTCTTTTCTTGTTGTTCTATTTATGCTCTTTTATGTTTAGGGTTGAACTATTTTTAGGGTCTAAAAGGTCCAAAAATTCCCTCAACATGCGAAATTTAGGAGTAGCTACGTGTCTGCTTGATGCAGGCCACGATCGTGGGCCTTTGTTTAAGCCCAAATGTCTTCTAAAACTCCAATTGACCCTGAAACAATATCAAACACATCAAGGCACCTCATAAATATAATATTTACGCTCAAAAGCTTGTACTAACCTATAAAACACTTAAAACACAAATAATTAATAAACTAATACAATTCTAACCTTAAACACATACTAAATGATCGACTTAACAGCTAAACATAAATTAAACTATGCCCTAAAATACGATGCAATTTACACTTATCAAGTTTGATTGCATTTAAGAAGGAATATTTCTTCATTAGCAAAAATATTCTAAAGACTTGTTAAAAAAGTTTGGAATACTTGAGTGCAAGCCAATTTCAACACCAATGGAGCCAAATGTCAAAATGTGTGCTCACAAAGGAAAAGATTTAATGAATGCAACTATGTATCAACAACTGGTCGGTAGCCCGATTTATTTAACCTTGACAAGGCCTGATATTTCTTATGCAGTTGGTGTGTTGAGCCGGTACATATACAGTCCAAAGAAGTCTCATTTGGAAGTAGTTCGACGAGTTTTAAGATATGTTAAGGGCAAACTCGACTTTGGTGTTTTTTGTAAGAAGGGTGAAGAGTGCAAGTTGGTTGGGTATTGTAATGCTGACTTTGTAAGTGATCATGATACTTGACGCTCAACTACATTATGTTTTCATGCTTAGGTCTGGAGCAATTTCTTGGTGTAGCAATATGTAACCAACTATGTCTTTATCAACAACAGATGCAGAGTATCGAGCAACAATAATGGCAGCTCAAGAGAACACTTGGCTTATACAATCACTGAACGACTTGCACCAGCTGATAGGGTATGCAATTCCTCTATATTGCAACAACCAATCGTCCATATGTTTGGCGGAGAATCTTGTTTTTCATGCAAGAACCAAACATGTAGAGGTGCACTACCATTTTATTAGAAAAAAGCTTTGGAAGAAGAAGTGGAGTTAAGGCAAATCAATTCGAGAGATCAAATTGCATACTTACTCACAAAGAGCATGAATGGCAACTAGATTGAAGTTTTCTGTCATCAACTTCGAATTGTCAAAATGGTGGAAGCTGGCATTGAGGAGGAGTGTTAAATTGCAACACCAGCTTATTAAAGACTGAGTCAAATTATCAATTCGTGGCTTGTTTGTTCTGTTTGAGTTAGTGCGCCAGTAACGTTATGGAGTTACAGGGTAAGTTGATTTGGTAGCTTTGTAATTGTCTATATAAGGCTTCATGTTGCTTTAGTTCAGTAATTCAATTTTCAGCAGCAAATTCTATTTCTCTTCTGTTTTACGAATTCTTGTCTCTTTATTTTCAACATGGTACGAAGAGATTCTATATTTCTTGTTTAATTATGCATATCGTACACATTATTTCTGGCTCATCAAATCTGAGTTAACTAAGATACGTATGGAGAAGGAGGTTTTCGATGATACTTCACTTGTTCAAGTGACAATATGTTGAAGGAGAGAAGGAAATAATGGTCCGTACTCATGCATGTTAAAGCATAAAACTAAAAGACACAAATGCATTTGCAAAGTGGAACACACATTTCGAGCTAGCTAAGATCCGCCTCAACTTATGACTTATTTAATCTGGCGAAGTACACTTTGAGCCCTCACATGTAGGATTCAACACGCTATAAATACCATGGTAAAGTGAGTGTCTAGCAAGTCACTTGCCTAGCTAGCTAGTTAATTCCATTGAAATTCTTGCTCATTTCTCGATCCTCCAAAAAAAGACTTCCGAAACTCTTGTCTGCCTGCGTCTTTGCTTGCTATAAGATGGCACAAATGAAGTTGTTCTTTGCCTGTGTCCTCATCCTTTTCACTTTGTGTCAAAACCTTGAGTGCATTGAGGGAAGGAACTTGAAGTTAGAGAGAACGCATACTTCCTCAAACTTGCATAAACTGAATGCTGAATTACTTAAAAAACATGAAGCTGTGTTCGTTAAGGAAAAATTGCATGTTGATGCCGATTCTGGTAATAAGACAGTTGCCACAGTAGTAAATGCAACTGACTCTTCCCCATCTTCGGAACCCCCGTCTGTCAGCCCACCGGCTCCCCCAGTTGGCGGCAACCCTCGTCTGTCTCCACCAGGCCGTGACGTTGAGGACTTCAGGCCAACTGCTCCAGGTCACAGCCCAGGGGTTGGCCATTCCATCCATAACTAGGGCCACTTTTCTGTGCATGGTCACTTTCAGTCTTTGTTGTAATTGTCTGAGTCAATGATGTAATATTAATTTCTCCTCTAGAGCCAGACAAAAATGACAAATATTTCCTTTCTGATTGTATAAATGGTTTGAATCCACTAATAAAATTTCAATTCCTAGTGTAATTTTCTCACTGGTAGACGAGCAACCAGGATATGACTATATGCGAATGTGGCTCTGGTTAGAGATAGTTAAAGACGTCCTATTTCATACAGAAAAACGTCCTGATCAACTTATTATATCAACCAACACTACAGTGGCTTCCAAATCAATATAAGAAATCTGCTTACATTTACGAGATTTATCTATTAAAATGTTTCCATACTCATTCCTTGAAAAAACCAAATATATATGTAGAAGATCAATCAGCTGAAAATAATCACTATATTTGTTACCATAGAGCTTGAACTTGACTCTATATATAATATATGTTGGAGTGATTAATATACAACCAACAATAATACTACTAAAGTTAATGCATGCATGTGATAGTTATAATATTTGGCATTTTTATTCAGTCATTCATTGGATTCCTGCACAATATTAGGTCAAGAGATATTGAATGAACCATTTTAGAAAAACATGAATTCCATCAACCCAAACAGTAAAGCAGAATTAAATCATCTAGGTGTTTGCATGGAGACTGACAGGTATTGCCTTGAAAACATATATAGCTCATACATATCGTCTTGCTCTTTACATATTATAGCTTGCTGAAGTTTGAGGAGTCCATGCAATATTTGCATCACTAAGTCTTTCTCGAGGAATGAAGTTTATGCTCAGAAACGTGGCCTTCTGAATCTTTTCTGTCCTGTTGCACCCTGGAGTTGTGTATTCGTTATGCTTAAAAGTCAAATTGTTGTCCATTTATAGCTTTTCCAAGTTAGTATTAGCAAGTACCCATATTCAAAGATGACCTTCGATTAAATGAGCTATTTTTCAACTCTTCTAAACCTTCTAACAATTTCAGTAAGCTTTCTATTTCTTTGTTCATTCATATTCATTGTCGATTTTGTTTGTCATACGATACAAACAGACCCCAAAGAGCAATGATCACTAGATGTACTGAAATTGTTGTATGGTGGAATCTTGAATATATGATAATTTGATATGATCCTTATTATCTAAAAATCAAATGCGATTTACCTTTTAGTTATAATTGGAATATAAGAACAAAATTTTTTCATAATCCTTATTCAAAAATATGGAAAAAAAAAAAGCGTTCGACTATGAAAATTAAATACCCACAAAAATAATATGATTCAAGTATATTTGAACTAAAAGAAAAATATGACTTACTTGAATATAATAGGCAGCTCGCTTGTTTTAGTCGCCCTCAGATCCTCTGGCTCAGGTACTCTATACTTAGCCTAAGTTAGAGGATCTGAGCCATCCATTCCACTTAAATGGATGGCTCAGATTCTCTGACCTAGGCTAGGCAGGGTACCTAGGCCAGAGGATTTGATCCCGTTTTAGTCCACTGAAATACATACCAGCATGCACAGTTACACTCTCGGAAAAGATCCCATGGGTCCTCAACTTTTGGGATTCGAATGCAACGTGAGATCCTCTTGTCTTTGCCACCAAACCCTTTGCACGCTGTCGTAATATATTTATGGTCAGCCGCCGTACATATATTAAGAAACAATTCTCGTGCACTACAGCCTAGCTAGCTAGCAAATTACAAAGAATCATTGTTTGTCGCCTACGAGGTCTACTATAAAAGAATTGACATAAAACTATTATTTTACTACAGAGATTCAGTGGGCGGAGGCTGAGTGGGGCTTCCTCGGACTCTGGAACCGAACACAAGGGAGTTCCTCTTTAACAAGATTCTTCGACGTGGAACAGCACTTAAGAGAAACTATTCATCATTTGATTCATTTGACTACTACGATCGGTACAAAAAACAAAGTTTGTTGTCGAGATAGTGACTCCGTGCGTTATATAGGACCAATCCTTTAACCAACTAAGGTTGGTGGCTATGGTGGAATTGACTTGAAATTCTGCTCTTTTGACTACCTCCTTTTTCATTAGATAACACTCAAAAAAAAAAAAAGGGAATGGGTTGGAAACGGGGGGAGATTTTTAGTGGAGCTTTACTATTGTAACTGCCGAAGTTTAAAAGTTTCTCTTCTGCTACATTAGCTTGTTGTCATGTGTAAAATATATAGCGTAAAAATAGTGTAGATATTTTCAATGTAAGTTAATAGTGTAGCTGTTTTTCTCTATAGCTAATATATTGTAACTGTAAAAGAAACCGTTATATCAATTAGTTTGTTATTAGCTTAAACTGAAAAAAAATATGTATATAAACAGATCATTGTGCGTAAATAAAGATATAGCAAATTCTTATTTTGCTTCTTTAAATAAATCTCTACATGGTATCAGGAAAAAAAAAAAAACGGTTACTGGTTGTTGAACTCTGCCACTGATTTTTTCTGTTAGAAAGTGATCATCTTCATGATATGAGACAACACTATAGTAGCCAATTTGTTGAATATCCTCTGCAGCTTCAATCATCAGATCATCCTAATATGGCTCTTGTATCATCTCCTCTTAGTGGATCCAATTATTTGTCAAGATTGGGATTCATGAGAATTATCTTAGGAGCTAAGTTAAGATTGGGATTCATGAGAATTACCTTAGGAGATAAGTTAAAACTGGGATTCATCAATGGAACGTATAGTGTGCCAGATAAAACATCACCTGAAAATGAACATTGGGTTTGGGTAGACTATATGTGTTAAGATATAGGTGATTATATCTTATTATTTAATTTTGGACATTATTTAATAATTGGACCTAGTTGTATTTATGTAGAACTCTTTCAAGACAAGTGCTGATAAGGCTTAAAATCCTAATCAAGTATTTTTTTTTAAATTGATTGTTTTGGGATAATGGTTGTCCAAGGATTTTGAATTGATTATGGCATATGTAATATGGCTGGGATGTTGATGTGTATTTGCCTGAATGTTGTCATTTTTGGGAAGGATTTATTGACGACCTAACAACTAGGATTTCAACGAAAAATATCAATATGTTTTTATGAGCTAATTGTGTGAAGATAAATACCTATCTGTTGCAAACCTTCTTGTGAATCACGCAACCCAGGGCTGTATCATTGGTGCTGTAATTTCTAGTGTGTTATGAACTAAGGTTGAAGTGCGTAAGTTGCGTTTTTCTTTGATGTCTTGCCGTTTATTGGGTGTTCTTATAGCAAGGAAATTCTATCTTGTTTTTACGTAACCAAGGCCATTTTTGTTTGTTTTTATGCTACACTTTTCTTTGGTGGTGTTTGTTGGACCCCGAACTTTCAGTGAAAATTAGAAATATTAAAATAAATTTAATGAGTGTTTTCGGATATGAATTGTGTTATAGAAGTTTTATGCCTTGAGGAAATTGATGAGAAAAAGAATTTATTGGTTTTGATGACTTT
>JANPWT010000245.1:32329185-32343373 GCA_024678245.1 Erythroxylum densum | reverse complement strand
CTCATGTTGATATGGGATTCTTTTGTGTTGGATGTGTTTGATGAAGGTGAATTAAGGCAATTGGAGGAAGAAGAAAGCCCAATTGACCAAATTCAAGGCTAAAGGATTAAGGTGGGTAACAATTTAATAGTTGAGTTAATAAGCTACTTAATTGCTTTGAAATAAATGTCATATAATGCTTTCCTATGGTTTTCAAATTTTAAATGAATTGTTTTTTTATAGTTTAAACTTATATGAAATGCTTTGAATGTAAAGATTTTGTAAAAATATGTGTGAAATGATTTGTCAAGAGATAAAGATCCAAATGGATGATTTCAACGATTATATGAAAGTGATTTTGCCATTTGAGGCTAATGATTATAAATTGTGTGAATTATGTGATATACATGTTTGTTTGGGTTTGTGGTGGTCCCTTATGTGTAATAGATGCACTTGTCAAATTATAGCCTTCTCCCGGTTGCCCGCTAGTGGCCTTGGAGTTCCTCACGGACTCCCTCATGTGTTAACGGCTACACATGACTGCTCTGCGGAAATGTGTAGTACGTCCTGTTTGGATCCACCCAAACCATCTTATATGTGATTATGTGGTATGCTTGTCTATGTTGTTTTTATATGTTATGTTGTTTTGTGAATGCTTATGTGATAGTTTGATGTGTGAATGTTTTGGATGTGATGAATTTGTGAAAAGTTTTAAATAAAATTGTAAAGGTTTTCATCAATGTGATGTTGGTTTCGAAAACAAGGAGTTTTGATAAAGTGAAAGTGTTTTGATCAATGTAAATTGGCCTTGATAAGTTTGAAAGATTTTTATCAATCTGAAAGTTTCTTTGAGAATGAAAAATAAAGAACGTTTTTGCTTATTTCTTAATTATTAAGCTGTTACCCACTGAGCCGTCGAGCTCACACCCCTTTCCCCCTCCACAGGTAACGAGCGGGAACACGAGTTACAGTATGGGGATTGAGGCATCACTTCAACGTTTCTATTTTAGAAGTCATTTTTAGAAATGAAGTATTAGGTTGCATTTTGGAGATTTGTTTCAATCTGTACTTTGACATTTGACATTTGGGTTGTAATCGGGCTAAGTGCCCTCTAAAGTGTTGTAATAACTTAGATTGTTCATGTAAATGCAAGAATGTTGGGTTTGAATGTAATCTATGAAATTTGCATGTCTTATTCAAATGCATCATTTGTATGGTTTGGAATTGGTAAATAGAGTAGATTGAGGATTGCTTTATGGATTGAAAATAATTAGAGGTATAAGCTTGTGTTTTGCTGCCATTTGAGTAGTTGTAGAATTTTTGGATTTGGTTGATGATGATGGGGATTGGAGATTGTGAATGCTGAGTTTTATGCAGGTGATGGTATTTAGATTGAAGTTTGGCTAGTTAAATATACAGAGTAGATGCTGTCAAATTTTTAGAAAATTTGATAGAACTTTACTTAGGTTTTAGACCATCTTAGTGTTTGAATTGAATTGAGATGTCTTCTTGAAGAATGTAGCATACGTTTGGAGCTTTCTAATGGTATATGATGTGCCTTATTTGGAGTTAGGAATAAAGACTTATGGGGGTTAAACCTATACCAGTTACTGTTCATATGGCTTTTTTTTCACTGTTTCATTGGTCATTGTAAGAGTAATACATTTCAGTGAGTTTTTACCTCCTTTAATAACGGAATTGAGTTTTGCATCCTTAATGAAACTTGTAGAGCATCTTGTTATCTTTCCATTTAGGTATAATATGCAAGTATTGGAGTTAGGAGTAAAAAGGTATGAGAATTGGAAGATAACATTTATAGTTCATTATCCTGGTTATATGGTTTGTATTTATGATAGCTTCGATGATTAATGATTGGAATTCATGGTTAGGATAAACCAATTAAGTTGTAATTTGTGAAGTTGGTAAGTGAACTTGGAATTTGAAGTGTTATGAAGTGTTTATGCTTTAGAATAAGTTAAATTTGGAAAGTATACAAGTGGTTATGAAGTTAGGTTGAAGGTGAGATGTTTGGAAGAGGAATTGGAGTTTTGAAAAATGGCATGTCCGTTAAACGGACATGGATGTCCGTTAAACGGACAGCCTCGGGTGCAAAAACACCCCTTAGCCTGCCCATGTCCGTTAGACGGACTTGCATGTCCGTTTAACGGACATTCTCGAAGCATTTGGATCACTTTCACCCGAATGTGTCCGTTAAACGGACATGGCTGTCCATTTAACGGAAATCTACGGGAAAGATGGTGATTTTGTACATTGTTAGAGGCCGAATCTCGTTTTGTGGTCTTCATCAGAATTGTTGATCTAGATGTCTTATTTCTAATGGTCAAAGAACGAACTCAATCAGACATCTAGATTAAAAGTTATGATAATCGCGCCAAAAGAGTTTCAATTTGATTTTGGAGGTGAACATAGTCTATTACTTTGGGAATAACTCCCTCATCCGACCTCCAATTGAGGTGAGACTTCAACCATTAGATTCCTAAGATATATATCTTTCTACCTAAAAAAATTGGTATCATTTGGAGTTAAATTGAAGAAGTTTGCATTAAAATAAGTGAGAGGTCGGTTTGGAGATCATGTTTAAAGTATGAGCTCTTTTGGGTATTTTAAGCATATCTTGAGTTATAGAACTCCGTTTGAGGTGATTCTTATTTCAAATCGAACTCGAGACGTAAGGCTACATTTTGTATGAATAAATCAACTTATGATTTTGGTGTTTAATTGGTGTGCGCTTGTCACGAATATTGAGTGACAGCTTATGACCCTGCAAGGTAATAAGCACAGGGCTTCAGGACTCCGGAAATTGGGCTCTGGAGACGGGTCCAATAAACATGGAATTTAGAACAAGAGTGATAGTGTGAAGTTTTAAGCAGTTGGGGTCCGGTCTCCGGATCGGGTCCCAACACGAACTGTGTTAACAAATGTTTTGTGTTGATTTGTTATTTTATGTGTATTTATTCTATTTTTGATTATGATAGATTTTGTGAAACTACTATATCCTTTCGAATTTTACAATGTGGTTACGTCATGGATTCTGAACTCTATTTCCAAAGAGTTAGTTGACGCATTCATTTGTACAAAAAATGCAAAAAGAATTATGGGAAGAAATTCAGGAGAGATTTGGAGAAAGTAATGGACCTATGATCTACCAGATTCAAAGAGAAATAAGTTCGATTATTCAAGGCAATATGAATATTGCTAGATATTATACCAGATTGAAGAAACTATAGGATGAGTTAAGTTATCTACTGCCAATGTCAGAATGTACATGTGGTTTATTAAAAATCACAGCTGATTCAAGTCAAGTGAATAGATTAATCAAGTTTCTTATGGGTATAAACGATTCATTTGATCACATTAAAAATCATATTATTTTTATGGACCATATTCCTAGTGTGAATAAAGCTTATTCAATTATACTACACATTTAAAAACAAAAGGAAATGCATGCCATTAAGGATGTTTATGAACATAATGTGTTGATGGCCAGAGGACTTGGTTTTTAAGAAGGAAGGAGGAGAACATAATCAGTGGAATATAATTACTAGTCAGAAGACATTTAAACTATATGATATTGCTACCTACAAAACATTTGTTTCCAGAGATGTTATTTTCCATTAATCTATTTTTCCTTATGTTCAACATTTACCACCACCACCACTTCATTCTACTCCTCTTCCAGAAATTTCTCCCACTGGTCCTCCTCTCACACTTCCTAATGACTTTCTTTATCTTCGTATAGACTCACCCATATATAATACCATAGCTCATGTATCACCAATTGATTCATCCTTTATAGATAAAATGCAAAGTACTTCATTTCCAGTTGAAGCATCAATATTGATCTCTACTTCAGATGTTTATGATGCTTCTATACCTTCTTTATATATTTGGAAAAGCACAAAAGTCAAATATCCTTCTTCAAGGTTAAATGATTTTGTCTCGAATATAACTGCTTCTACCAACGACTTCACATCTACTGCTGGTTCTTTCTTAGCTCAGTCACCTACTTTAGGTATGTCCTATACTCCTCCCTCCTTTCAATTCATTCACACACCTTTTTTTATTTCTTCATATCTACATTTTATAGTAAATATATCTATACTCCATAAACCTCGGACCTATAATCAACCTAAACTAGATGAAATTTGGGTTAAGCCACACAATAGGAGCTTTATGTATTAGAGAAAACAACGTCTGACAACTCACTTCTTTTCCTCCCAATATGAAAGCTATTGGTTCTAAATGGGTTTATAAAATCAAATTTAAACCTGATAGTAGTGTGGATCGATATAAGGCGAGATTGGTAGCTAAAGGGTACATTCAAATCAAAAGTCTTGATTATACCGATAGCTTTTCTCTTATTGCTAACCTTGTTACTGTGCATTTATTTCTGGCCCTTGTTTCTACTAATTCATGGCCTCTGCATCAAATTGATATAAACAATGCTTTTCTCCATTATTCTCTTAACAAAAAAGTGTTCATGTTCAATCTAAACATGACCACTGCTTATTTTTCATGTCTTACAGTTCTTCTTTCTTAGCTCTCATCATCTATGTAGACAATGTGTTAATCACAAGACCTAATGAAGTAACTATTCAAGATATTAAGTGATTTTTATGTGCTGCTTTTATTGTCAAAGACCTTGGATCTGCTAAATACTTCCTTGGTTTTGAGATAGCTCACTCCTCTGATGGGATTTATCTTAATCAAGGAAAATATGTGCTTGATATTTTACAAGAAATTGGTTTACAAGGTGCCAAACTTGCTGCTATTCCTTTCTCTGTGAACACTCGACTTCAGTCCATGATAAATTCTCCATATTCAGATGCAGCTAAATATCATCTTTTAATTAGTCATCTTCTCTATCTTAATCTTTCTTGACAAGATATCTCTTATGTCGTTCAACAGTTAAGTCAGTTTAAAGGATGTCTATCTAAAGGTATATTTTTCCCTTCTAATTCTTGATTTACTCTCGGTAGATATTATGATGTTGATTCAACTACTTGTGTGTCTACTCATAAATATGTTACGGGTTACTGTATTTTTTAGGTTCATCACTTGTTTCTTGAAAAACCAAGAAGCAAGCTATGGTTTTGTGTTCCCCTGCTGAAGCAGAGTACTGTAGCATGGCTATGACTATTTGTGAGCTCCAATGGCTCACTTACCTGTTGAAGGATTTTCACATTTCGCCTCCTCTATCAATTCCTTTATACTATGATAATCAAGTTGCGTTATATATTACAACTAATCCTGTGTTTCACGAATGCACGAAACACGTGGATATTGACTGCCATCTTGTTCGAGACAAAGTTAAGCAAGGATTTATTAAACCAACTCATGTCTAGTCTTCACGTCAATTAGCATATTTGTTTACCAAGCCTCTTATTGTTCCTATTTTTTCTACACTACTTTCCAAGTTGGGCTTGGTTGATTTTCACCAACCTCAACTTGAGCGGGTGTGTAAAATATATAGCGTAGAAATAGTATAGATATTTTCAATGAAAGTTAATAGCATGGTTGTTTTTCTCTAGAGTTGATATATTGTAACTATAAAAGAAATGATTATATCAGTTAGTTTGTTATTAGCTTCAACTGGAAAAAAAACTCTATATATAAATAGATCTTTGTGCATAAATAAAGATATAGCAAATTCTTATTTTGCTTCTTTAAATAAATCTCAACATCATGCTTTATTTTCTTGGGTGAGAATTGATTAGGAAAAGTATTTTTTAATAAATAAATAGTAGCATTTTCTTATTTAATAATTACCAAATTTTGATGAATGCATTGGATCGGAGGGAACTTTTTATATTTAGCTATAGTGTTTTAGTCATGCAACATAATATTCTCAATAAACACAAGACAACACAAACTTTGAATATTCCTAAAAACTCAATAAATGTGCCTATAATATTCTCATTCCTTTATGTGTATAGGAAAGAAGATGATGTTTAAAACACGTGATTTTGCAATCAATAAAGTTTTATTCATACAAAAAATGGTGAATTTGAGAAAAGACTCCTAATATAATTATTAAAACTAACTGAAATTAAAGTATTACAAGATTTGACTCATTGATGATGGTGAAAACCCCTTTTTTATATTCGAAATTTAGACAAGTGTATGAAGAACAATGAATTTTTATCTTTATATTTTATATAAATAAATTATGAAAAATAAAAATTATTTATTCTCTTCCTTGTTGATATTCCAATATTTATATGTTAAAAAGGTTTAAGATAAGTTTCATATTATACGCAATAAATTATTAGAATCTGTATACATACATACATACATACATACATATATATATAGAAAAGCCATAATGAATTGAAATTTTACATTAAATAGAGTTAATCATTATATATAAATTATTTAAAATTTAATCCATTGATTCCTTAATAAAATTACATATATTTTTTTATTTAGGAAATTTAACGTGATTGTAAATTTGATATGTTAAAATGAAATAATAATAATAAAAGTCCTTATCTTTTCTCAATGAATCATCTTTAATGTAGTATTATAAAAATTAAGAAATTATTCTAACTTGAAATATATAAAAACCTAAAGGTTACGTAATATACCCTTAAAATTTACATTATGCGAGACTTTAGAAGTCACGTGAGTCACATAATATACTCCTAGAACTCTTATATAATTCATTAGAATTAAGTTTAAGATATGTTATTTTAAAATGTTACTAAAAGATTATTTTTATATCATCTTATGAGATAATTATAGAAAACTAAATTTAATTTAATTTAAGAGAATTTAGAATACAAGAAGGTCATTGTTGATTATTAACTCACATAAGAAAATTTTGTATTCAAAGATGTAGACTCTTAGTGAGAGAATATTTATGACACAATGAAATAACTAAGATGAAAGAAGATTAAAATGCTAGATATGACCTATGATACATCATACAAAATCTACTCATTGATCAATTCATTAATCAAGACATCATATATTCCTAACAAATATACGATCGAGACATCATATGTTGCTAACAGATATATGACCATGTGGGGAAGCTTTTTAGCATATGGGTTGGCTTTTAATGATGAAGACATGGAAATAATGACTACTTCTAGGTTTGAGTTAGAATATACTTGAGGAATTTGAGGTGTGATCATTTGATTGTTATATGTTTAAAATATATCTTAACATTATCTAGATAATAATCAATTAAACATATTGATGATTATCATTTGAACATAACACAAATAAATAAAAGGGATAATTTCTCCTAAAAAGAAAATTAAATTTAAGTAAATAATTTGGTTGATTAATGATGGATATGAAAATAAAAGATCTTGTGTTTATTAATTTACTTAAATTTTTCTATCATGTGAATATTAGTGATAGCATTGAAAGGCCATTTTATATACTTTCGGGAAATGATAGTTATGGGTAAAGGAAACAAATCTTTCCAATCTTTCTATCTATTTAATTTTATTTTTATTATAAATTACATAAATCTTATTATATTTGAAATTAAAATAAATCTTTAGAATTTTATCAAATCATTTTAATCGAAATTGTTATATAGGTAACTATTGTATACAATATCTAAATAGCTATATGACCTGTCTATTTTAGAATTTAACCCAACTTTAACCTAAAAGTTGTTTGGAATGATAGGTGGTCAATAAGGTGGTCAATAATTGCAACTACCATGGTCAAAAAGGGAGGAGGCAAGGGAGGGGGCAAATATGTTGGAAATTAAATGGCGGCATGGATAGCTAATTTGTAGCTATCCAAAACTGTGTGAGGGTGGCCTATCAATAGGCTTCCCCAGTTCATTTGCAAAGAATCCCTTATTAGAAAATCTCATTCTTCATATGCAAATCTCTGTATCACTTAATGATGTTTAATAGAGAGTGTTTCTCATTTTTTTGTATAAAATAGAGAGATGTTGTAACTACTATTATTTCTTATATCGAAACTTTCTACTTGTCCTCGTGGTTTTTACCCTAATTCATTTAAGGGGTTTTCCATATAAAAATTGTGTGTTCGATTATCTGAAATTTACTTGATGTGATCCTACTCGAATTTGGTTAATTTTCTCAACAAATAGTATTAGAGCCCAGTTTGGGCATACAGGTATACTTACATTATGCTTTGTGGTTGCCTCTAAATAGTGGATTCTCCTCATCAAAAAATAAGTTAGATCACTATTTGAAGATACTGGGCATTATTCATATGTACAATTACTATTTACGTGTACAATCACTATTTACGTGTACAGTTACTATTCATATGTATGGTTACTATTCACATAAAATAGTAGGGGTAGATTCTTTGATCAAAGAAGTTTGTGATACAAGGAATGGCAGAAAATTTTGAAATAGAAAAATTCAACAGAAGTAATTTCTCACTGTGGAAGTTGAAAATGAAGTTAGTTTGAGAAAAGATAATTGCCTAGTGGCTATAAGTGAATAGTTGGTTGAGTATACAGATAATACTAATTGGAACGAGATGAACAGTAATGTTATTGCAAATCTTCATCTAACACTAGTAAATGGGGTGTTGTCAAGTATAAAAAAGAAGAAGACAAAAAAGGGCAAAAGCAGTCAATAATGCCTGTTATATGATGAATCGGTCTCCATCAAATGCAATTAAGTTGAAGACACCAATGAAAATGTGGACTAGTTAACCAGTTGATTATTCAAATATTTATATATTTGGAAGTCTAGTGTATGTGAAGTACAATGCCATGATATTACAAAGCTGGATCCAAAATCTAGGAAATGCATATTCATTGGATATGTTGACAGAGCAAAGGAGTATCGCCTATGGGATCTCACTACCCATAAGGTCATAATCAACAGGGATGTTGTCTTTGTAGGAGATCAACTACAAAAGGATGAAGGAGATGATAACACTTCAAAAGAAAATTCAAAGACTACAATTGTATAGGTGGAAAGAGAAGTTGAATAAGAAGACTCTTCTAAAGCAACACTAAAGCACGAGGCACAAGAACTAATTGAAGATGAAGCTCCAAAAATTCACTGGTCATATCGCACAAAGAGGCAAACATATTGGCATTCTGATTATATTATGCATATTAATATTGCATACACTTTTAACTGAGGAAGGGGAGTCATCAACCCTTCAAGAAGCAATGAGTAATTCAGATGCATCATTGTGGAAGGCAATAATGCAGGAAGAAATTAAAGCTCTTCATAAGAATAAAACTAGGGAGCTTGCACCATTACCACATGGAAGAAGGCCTATTGGAAATGAATGGGTTTTTAAGATTAAGTGAAATGACGAAGATTAAGTGGAGAGCTATCGTGAAAGATTGGTGGTGAAAGGATATGCTCAGAAAGAAGGAATTGACTTCAATGAAATATGGTATCCTATAGTTTGACTCACTATAGTCCAAGTAGTCTTGGCAATGTGTGTTATTTTTTATTTACATCTTGAACAGTTGGATGTAAAAACAACATTTTTTTATGGAGATCTTTAAGAAAAAATTTATATGCTCCAACCATAAGGTTTTGAAGAAAAAGGCAAAGAGAACTTAGTTTGCAGGTTAAGCAAATCTCTGTATGATCTAAAACAAACACCAAGTTGTTGGTATAAGAGATTTGGTTTCTTTATCATGAGCCTTAGATACAACAGATTCAATGTAGACCCTTGTGCATATTTCAAAAGGTTTGGTGAATGTAATTTCACTATCTTGCTATTGTATGTAGATGACATGTTGGTCATAGGCCCCAATAAAGATCGACTTAAGTAGTTAAAGGCATAATTGGCTAGGCAATTTGATATGAAGGACTTGGGACTACCAAATAAGATTCTAAGGATGCAAATTTACTGAGACATAAAAAATGGGAAGATTTGGCTTTTTCAAAAGAATTATTTGAAGAAAATCTTACGACTAGTCAACATGCAAGATTGTAAGCTAGTTCTACCCCACTTTCTTTTAATTTCAAGTTATCCTCTAAAATGAGTTCTAGCAATGAAGAAGAGAGTGGAGATGTCTCAAGTACCGTATGAATCAATAATAGGAAGTTTAATGTTTGTTATGATTTGTACAATACTAGACATTGCACATGAAGTAGGAATGGTTATTCTAGAAGAGAGTATTGAAATTCTATAAAGAGGATCCTAATATACATTAAGAGAATGTCAAATGTTGCATTATGTTATAGAGGATCAGACTTTATTGTCAGTGGATATGTTGATTCAGATTATGCAGGTGATTTTGACAAGAGTAAATCTACTACAAGTTATATGTTTAAACTTATTGTAGGAACTATAAGCTAAATCTCAAAACTGCAATCAATTGTTGCAATGTCATCAACAAAAGCATATTATATAGCAACTACACAAAACAGTAAAGAAGTATTATGGTTAAAAATGCTCTTAAAAGAACTCACGCACAAACAAGAAAAAAAAATTTTGTTTTGTGACAATCAGAGTGCCTTGCGTCTTGCAAGGAATCCAACATTTCATTCAAAGATCAAACACATACAAGGACAATATCACTTCATTCGTGAAAAAGTTGAAGGAGTTGTAGATATGCAAAAAATTCATACCATAGATAACTTAGCAAATTTCATGACAAAGGCAATAAATACAGGCATGTTTATTTGGTGTCGATCCTCTTGTGGCCTGATAGAGATGTGAACAACATAAAAATGACAAAATAGAAAAAGTTGTATACATATATGATTAATACTCAATCAAATATTCAAGTCGGAGATTGTTAGAATAATAGGTGGTCAACAATTGCTGACTACTATAGTTAAAAAGGGAGGAGGCAGAGGACGCTCGAAATTAAATTGCAACATGAATAGCTAATTTTTAGCTATCCAAAACCGTGTGAGGGAGGCCTAAATTGCCCTCCTCAACTCATTTACCAAGCATCCCTTCTCAAAAAATCCCGTTCTTCATATCCAAATCTCTGCATCACTTAATGAGGGTCAATAGAGAGTGGTTCTCATATTTCTTGTATAAAATATAGAGAGGTTGTAACTACTATTATTTTTTATAATAAAACTTTTCTACTCTTGCCTGTGGTTTTACCCTAATCAACGTAAAATATGTGTATTTAATTATCTCAAATTTATTTGCTGTGATCCTACTCTAATCGTGTTAATGTTCTCCAGAAAAGTGTCGTCTAACAAAAGAAAGAAGTATTTTTAAATTATTCAAATATGTTTAATTATATAAGCTGGATGAATTAATTTATGAGATAATTAAGTTATAATAAGTATATAATAATTAGATATATCACGTTTATTAAATTAACTCTATAAAATTATTAAAATATTTTTATAACAACTAAAATAGATCTTTTCTTATCGTTGGTTAACTAATCTACCTCATTAGATAAGACCCACCATAATTATGAACACGTTTCAATATCTTGGTCTTTCGCACGTCATTTTTTTGCAATAAGAACGTATCATTTATCGCAAGATTCGTGACCAATTACGATTCATTGACCTTCTCAATTTGCAAGCCGTAATTCTCTGTTTGGGTATTTGTTAAATGCTCTGCCTTTCTTTCTTATTTCCACATGTCTGATGAGTTATCACGGGAGGTGTCGAAGTCCTTTGGAGAGGTACAAAGTCTATAAACGGGTGGGTTATTTTGCTTGGCATGCTGGAAAAAGAGTGGCTTTGCGTGAGTGGGGAAGCTCTGGAGTTTGGACCCTTACGTGTTTTGATAAATTGCCTCGAGGCAATTAGCCCCAGCATACATAATAAACAAATTTGCGCGGAATTTAGAGAAATCAAGACAGCAGAAAATCCCGTGGGTATGAAAATTTCAAGTCACAAAAAAATCTCAAAGGAATATATCTGACCCTTATTTTAAGTCTTCAAGCAAAAGATATAGACATTCTTTATAACTTAAAAACCTTATAAAAATTTTCAGATCTTTAACATTCTAAAAAATAAACTCCTAGCTTTTAATTTTTCAAAAAAAACTTCTTTAATCTTCAGTCAAAAAATAATAACAAACATATACATAATAAACATCATATGTGAAATAATTAAATATCACCAATATTATAATTCATTTCAATTTTTAAACTCGACTCTAATTATTTAAATTTGATTTAAATTAATAATAATTATTATGACAAATTACTAGTTTGAGTCAGATTTAATTGATTTGGTTCGAATTTAAAAGATATGTTAAATTTTCTTGCATACAATAATTGAATAGTGCATATTTGATATTCATAATGAGCATATTTTTTAACTGGAATTTATAAAAATGAGCTTTTTTTGAGGATTTAAAATCCTTTTGAGAAATTTAAAGATTGTAGAGTTTTTCTAAAATTATATGGAATGTACATTTATTTTACCCTTAATTCTTAGTCACTTTTTTCCTCTAAGCCTTTTATTATAGTCCTTAAATTCTAGAAATTATCAAATGATTAATGCACTTAATTGTGGACTTTAAAAAGGCTCCTGACATCAGCTGCGCCTATTCAAATTTCGTACTCGATTTGATAAATTTAAAAATAATTAAATTCCAATATAATGTTCTGGTACATTAAATAAAACATTTAAATGCTCTGATTAACATAAAATGATGCTTTAAAGATGATTGTTTTCCTTTTAAGTGATATACATTTAAGTTGTTGGTTATTGTTCAAGCTATTTAATGACTAGTACGAGAGGGTTTCCTTAAATTGACAATTAAATATAACAAGATATTCAATAATATTTAAATTTTATTGGATTATAAAATTCATATTTAAGAATAATAAATATTTAATATTTCCAAGAAATTATTAAGAAAAAAGGCTTAAACTACATCAAAATTTAATTTCTTTAACTAAACCTAACTTCTAAGTCATATACATGTAAGTTGTTGATTATTGTTAAAGTTATTTAATGACGATTAGTATAAGAGGGTTTCATTAAATTCACAATTAGATATAACGACATATTCAATAATATTTAAATTTTATTGGCTGATGAAAATCATATTTAAGTATAATAAGTATTTATTATTTCTAAGGAATTATTTAAAAAAGGCTTAAACTACACCAAAATTTAATTTATTTAGCTTAAATTAAATTCTAAGAGACAAAATTTATAAGAAAATCAATCCATAGAATAAATAAAACAAGAAACGAATAGATAGGTAAATAAAAAGGTTTTCAACGGATTTTTTGTATTGAAATGTGTAAGAACTCCATCAAAGTTCAATCAATCACACTCTTATGAACGGAATACCTTTTTGCAAAGTATTTTCGATCCCTAAAAATAAGTTATGTTGTTGAAGTAAAACATAACCCTTTTAACAAGATCGAAGTTGTTTTATTTGACTGATAAAACTTTCTGCCCTACAAAAATGTACATAACTGGAATTAGCGGCATATTCTTTGGTTTCTTCCAAGTAGAGCTGCAAAGGGAAGAACTTAAAGGAGCATCCTGACCCTAGCCTATGACGCATGCCAAAAAAGTTTCTTCGATGCTTCATTATTTCTTTTCCGCTCTTGGGATTTCTATCTTTCAAACAAAGTCATCAAGTTTCTTTCTGGGCCTGCCAATGGAGCATTCCTTTATGTAGGATCTAAATTTGCGATTTGGCACTTCCAAGTTGTTTTTTAATTGATAGAAACGACAGTCAGTCTCCGACAACTTGGAACAACATAAAAAACATTTTAGGATAAAGAAATAGTGGTCAAAAAGCACTGCACAAAGCTCCAAATACCTCAAATCACATCAATCCTCAATATGTTACTACTAAATATTAATTATATGTGGGTATAATTTCGGCCGGTTTAAGGACCAACCAAATTGCCTCTTCCGTTAGTGGCAGTTATCTGACAAATCACGCACCATGTTCTTGAAGCCTGGAATTAAGTATAGTGGATTTGACTGTTACCGAAATTTGCTTAGATTAAGTGAACTAATGGAATTAGCCAACTAGGAATGTAACATAGGAATGTAGGAGGAAGCAGAGCTTTTAAAAAAGCAGAATACGCGACATATGCAGACAATATGGTCTCGTGTGCTGTGATTGTCGAGAAACTGCTAAGCAATACAAACTTAAGTTGTAAAACCTTAACTATGAAAAGGGTTTCACAGATCATTGAACATCGATAGAATGTATATTTACAGAATAGATGATCAAGGACTGAATTTCTTCTGGTTACCACTCATAAGGAATCTTTAACTTTCAGCAGCTAGTAATGATTCAGGCC
>JANPWT010000245.1:32244098-32254755 GCA_024678245.1 Erythroxylum densum | reverse complement strand
ATGATTTAATATTTATTTTTGATATTAGTTTTACTTATGTTATAATCTATATAAAAAATTTGGTTAGATATATTTTTATTTATGGTTCATATGGTTTAAAAATATATAATAATTAATATATTGTGCTTTGTATATTGTTTAATATACTTTAAATAATATTTATATCCATAAATAATTTTTATTATAAAATAAAATACAATTAAAATTAATAAAAGTATTTTTTATAATTTTTTTATTACAAACAATCTACTATATGAAGTTTTCTTAAGAGACTATTTTTTAATTAACAACTAAACAATCAATTGATTTTTTAAAAAAGCTCTTTGGATAAAAATTTTAAAAGACTATTTTTTAATTAACAACCAAATAGTCAACTGATTCTTTAAAAAATCTCTTTTTGATAAAAATTCTACTTATATAAGTCCATCTAAATAGATACTTACTAATTGAAGTAGGTTCTAGATTTTTAGATTATACTAAAATTAATTCTACTTTGAAAATGAATTTGCCATTAATTATATTAATTTTTTTAAATTAAGTAATTTAAAATTATTATTTTATTTAAAAATTTATTACTGGATTCCTTATAATTTCACCTTATTATGTTGTTTTTAAAAAATAAAAAATCCCTTTTTGTTTCCAATTCAATTACGGGCCTAACAATAATCGGAACATTTATATTCTCACGTCTTTAACATGAGTAGACTTTATTCCTGGCTGCAACTAAAACGATGTCGTTCGAGAGCAAGACTTCATTGGGTAGCTAAACTTAATGACTAACAATTCAAATCAGAAATGGTTGGTTGTTTCCGATTCCTTTCCTTAGCATGACTGAGCTCTCGAAGACAAAACAGAGAGGGGCCAGTGAGATTAGAAACAATGGAGTATTTAAGTGCATATGGGAAGACTCAGTCTTCATATTACTGCCAGGAGACGGAAACTGAACTATAGGAAGAGAGATAATATTAGAAGAAATTTTAATTTTCCTGGTCAACAAACAACAACGTGAAAGCTTAAGGGGAGCAATAGTTTGAATGTCTCGGACATGACCAAGTAAGTACACCGTGGGACTTTGTTTACTTTTTCAACTTCATCTATATCTGGGTTTTGCTTTTTCTTTGCATAAAGCTTGAAGCTTTCTATTGCGCATGTGATTCTTACGATCTTTTGATAGGTTGTGGTAGTTCTATTTGGAAAGTTTGTAGTGATCGTTGAATTTGGTTCAGGGGATTCGACAGATGAGAAGCTTGTTATGAGGGTCTTGGTGGTGGAAGAACAAGAGAATGAAAAAGGTCTGATCTTGTAACTTAACTGAGTTTTAGATTCTTTTTTTTTCTTTTAATTTTAGCCGAAAAGATAGGATTTTTTTTCATCGTGTTCTTGGTGAAGCGAGAAAGGTCGCCTTGATTCGAATTTTGTGTATGATGAGGTAGATTTTGGCCCGCTTCTTTCTTCGGTTGTCTTATGGAAGTTTAAATGTTGATGCAGAGTCTGGCTTCTTTGTTGAGCTTATAATGTTGTATTCATGTTTATGCGTATCTTGATGTGGGGTTTCTGATTCCGGAAGAGGCAGTCTTCAGTTCAATTTTGTGGGTTCTGATTATTGTTGGACTGACTTTAAGAAGATTAGAGAATTATTTTAATAATTGTTCGATTTTTTTGGCGGCATTTTGTTGTTAGTTATTTAAACTATGATCAAACAGATACTCAGCAAACTTCCACGAAAGTCGTCTAAATCGACTGAAAACAATCCTCATGGTGGAAAATCTACTACCAATGTAAGTTCTGTTACTGGCTCAAGAAGCTGTGATTTAGGGGGCAACAAGTCTGGGAATTTGAATAATGCGCCTGCAGCAGCAAATAATTCTGCTTTATATGGGGGGAAAAACGGTGGTAGCAAGATTCAGCATGGTGTGAACTTGAAGGAGAATGGGAACTTGGGGTTGTCTTCATATGAGGGCTTGCCTGGATTCAGAGATGTCCCGAACTCTGAGAAGCAGAATTTGTTTGTGAAAAAACTGAACTTGTGCTGTGTCGTATTTGATTTCATTGATCCAACAAAGAACCTCAAAGAAAAGGAGATCAAGCGGCAGACACTGTTGGAGCTGGTGGATTATGTAACCTCAGTTAGTGGGAAGTTTTCTGAAAGTGTAATGCAGGATGTAATAAAAATGGTGTCTGCAAATTTATTTAGGACGCCCACTGCTCAACCACATGAAAGCAAAGTTATAGATGGTGTTGATTTGGAGGAAGAAGAACCTTCTGTGGATCCTGCATGGCCTCACTTACAACTTGTATATGAGTTCTTCTTAAGGTTTGTGGCATCATCTGAGACAGATGCAAAATTGGCCAAAAGATATATAGATCAGTCCTTCATCCTCAAATTGCTTGACTTATTTGACTCTGAAGATCCAAGAGAAAGGGAATACTTGAAGACAATACTTCACCGCATCTATGGAAAATTTATGGTACATCGTCCATTCATCAGGAAAGCTATAAATAACATCTTTTATCAGTTTATTTTTGAGGCTGAGAAGCACAATGGAATTGCTGAACTTTTAGAAATTTTAGGTAGTATCATTAATGGTTTTGCTCTGCCACTCAAAGAAGAACATAAAATGTTCCTTGTGCGTGCACTAATACCTTTGCATAAGCCACGATGCTTGGCAATGTACTGTCAGCCATTATCTTACTGTATCACGCAATTTGTGGAGAAAGACTGCAAGCTTGCTGATATTGTAATCAGGGGTTTATTAAAGTACTGGCCTGTCACTAATAGTTCCAAGGAAGTCATATTTCTGAATGAGCTGGAAGAACTTCTTGAAACAACTCAGCTGTCAGAATTCCAACGCTGTATGATACCCCTCTTTCAACAAATAGCTGGGTGTATCAACAGCCCACACTTTCAGGTAACATGTTGCATGATATTTGATTTTAAGTTCTTGTTCATTTGTCTTCCTTTTGTCATATGCTTCAACTAATTTACCAAAACATAAACTCCTGTTATATATACTTCAAGCTGCAATATAAATTTTTAAGATTGATTGCCTCAACAATCATGACTGCATATCGATATTTGTCAACCAGTTTGTCAATAAAGTGCCTTTTTCTTTGCTCTTACTTCTTTGGCAACTCCAAATTTGATGGTAATGTTGCAATATAAGGACATTTTCCATAACCATCTTATTCTTGTGTATTTCTCTTAGAACTTTCAGAATTTACCATTAGCTTTGGGAGTTTGCGATCCGTGACTTGTCTTCGAGGTCACCAGAAACAACCTTTTCAAAAAGATTTGACCTATTTCTCTTACTAACTTCTTTCATTTGTCCTTCTTCCTAGAAAATATTGAACCGGAAAGAGGTGAAATTTCTTGATACTCGTTTCTCTTATGGTGACACAAAATCTATGTGGTTCTTTACACTGGGCCATTGATGGGAATAAACTTTAGTCAAATCATTTGCAATATACTATTGGTTCAGTTCTCTGTATATAGTACTACGTTTGTATTCTACTTGTTTTCCGCATAATAAACTGCTACTCTCAGATATTGAGTTATGGTCTTGTTTTTAAGATTGATAGTGGATCAACAATACTATGTATACCTTTAGCTCTCCGTATCCCATCATCATTAGCTTGCAATTGTGGTATTTCAGGTGGCTGAGAGAGCGCTGTTTTTGTGGAACAATGATGCCATTGGGAACTTGATCAGACAAAACCGCAAGGCTATATTGCCAATTATCTTCCCTGCTCTGGAAAAAAATTCTAGAAATCACTGGAATCAAGCTGTTCGTAGCTTGACTTTGAATATTCGCAAGATTTTTGAGGATCTTGATGCTGATCTTTTCAATGAATGCTTTCATAAGTTTCAAGAAGATGAAATAAAGGAAAATGAGAAGAAAGTGAGACGTGAAGCGATATGGAAACGTTTAGAAGAGCTTGCTGCTGGAAAAACGGCAGGTAGAAATTAGTTATTTTGTGAAGGACTACCTCTTGACCACAGAAGTAGAGGTAACTCTTGTTGTATGCCAAACTGTCAATTATTTGATTGACATGGGATTCATTATATGCATTATGTTTTTCCGGAGGTCAGATGTTCCCGAGTAATCAAATTTTTCCTATTGCTGCAAGGTGCACTTGGTCCTTGCCAAACCCTATAAGATATTGCCTTGTTGAGTTTTTAAAAGCTAGTCTTGTTCATTGCATGCAAAATGTAGTAGGAGAAGCAAGACCAGCAAAAATTTATGAAAATGTAATAGTGGATGGCTAGTTGCTTTGCACTAGTGGCCTTCGAGGTTTAGATTTTAGTCCTTAAATCAACAAAGAAGCATCTTTTCCGTCTACTTTTGAGGTGAAATTAGATCTCTTGTGCTCACTAATCCCCCATTTACTTGAAAACACAGTAGCATACCAGCTACTGTCTTTTTGGTTTCAACTACAGTAGCATACCAACTACTGTCTTTTTGGTTTCAACTCGTTTGAAGTTCCCATTTGACGATGAGAATTCATAGGTTTTTTTATTTTTCCCCTTTTAACTGAAAACCAGAAGAAAGCAATGACTATTTAATGTTAGTACGGCTAAAATGAACTTTAGCAAACCAACCTGTTCTTGATGCTAACCAGAGCTTCCAAAATTATGCTCGGAACACAGAAAAGTTCCCAACAAAGCAAGTTTCATGCGTCCAAGATACGGATGGGGCACATCCATTTCTAAGTCGTGATTCTCACACCTACCCTCCAGTCTTCAATCTTGCTGTGTGTTTCATATTATTATAAAAAACATAGAAATTGTAAAAAAAAAAGAAAATTCTGTGATTCAAATTGAGTCAAGTAAAATTAACCACGAATCAAAAAGATAATTGTATAAAAACATGTTAGTGTGAAAAGCGAAAACGACTCGCCTGATTGAGATAAATGGTGACGTTTTGGATCAAGTTTGATGGTGAATCTGTGTGTTAAAAAAAGAGGTCAAATTTACTTTGAACATAAAGTTTTTATGGAAAATCTTTATACTACAATAAGCTCTTTTATCTTCTCTATCTCACTCTCTTTTCTTTTACCAAAGCGATAGAAAAATTTGTTACTTTGAAGCTCTGCTTCCCTTTGAAGTCACTGCTTCATGTGAGTATCAAAACATTCTTTGTTTTCCTTCTTTTTTATCATCTGGGTTTGCTTCATTTTGAATCGCTTTTGTTTTGCACAGTTCTGTTCTCCACTTAGATTTTGTTTCTTCTTCTTCTCCTGTTTGGACTCTCTTTCCCTGTTCTGTTGGGTGTTGGATTTCGTTTACTAATGTTGTTTCGTTGATTTGGATGGAACCCATATTCTATTAGCATCTGATTCTCCATTCGCGAGCCCAGCGAGGAACTTCTGGTGCATATGATTTGTATGGAAAGTTCGATGCTTTTGCTTTTTCGGTTTCTGCATCGGGGTTGTTCAATTTAAAGTTAAAAAGGTGCTCGCTTTACGATGTTGGGTGTCTTATAGATGGATAGAAGAGAAGTATGTAATTTGTCTCATGCGTTTTTTTCAAAACGGGAGGCCTCGTTTGATGCTTTCTGGGTTTCTGTTCGTCTCTGTAAAGGAGTGATTTTCCGTACCTTTAACATCAATTTGTTGCATCAGTTTATTTGATGTGGAATTCTTGCATTCGTTTCTGTCCTGTGATTGATAAGTGGAGACATTTTCCCTTTGATTATTAAATTCTGTCCGGGAGGAATCTTGATCCCAGGACAATTTATCAGGAATCGTGATCCTTGTATGTAATTATTGAGTCATGATCAAACAAATACTAGGTAGGCTTCCTCGGAAGCCTTCTAAAACATTGGACAATCGTGAATATGGGGGTTCATCTATTCCTTCGTCAAATGCTTCTACTAGAGGCAATGATTTTAGTAGTAGTAGATCCAATAGTTCTCCACCTGGCCCTGATTCTACTCCACAAACAGGCTATAATCATGGAAATAAGCCTAACCAGGTTACAAATTTGAAAGTGAATGGAAATTCAGTAGCTGCTCCCTATGGAATATTGCCAGGATTTAGGGATGTTTCGAGCTCTGAGAAACAGAATTTGTTCATCAGAAAGCTGAATTTGTGTTGTGTGATCTTTGATTTCACTGACCCCAGTAAGAATTTGAAAGAAAAAGATATCAAAAGGCAGACATTGATTGAGCTGGTGGATTATGTTACTTCGGTGAATGCAAAATTCACTGAAACCGCCATTCAAGAGGCTGTAAAGATGGTGTCTACGAATTTGTTCAGATCATTTACACCACAACCCCGAGAAAACAAGGTTTTAGAAGCATTTGATTTGGAAGAAGAGGAGCCCTCAATGGACCCAGCCTGGTCTCACTTGCAAATTGTATATGAATTCCTTTTGAGATTTGTCGCATCTTCTGAAACTGATGCAAAGTTGGCTAAGAGGTACATTGATCACTCTTTTGTCCTTAAGTTGTTAGATCTCTTTGATTCTGAGGATCCAAGGGAGAGAGAGTACCTAAAAACTATTCTACATCGCATTTATGGGAAGTTTATGGTGCATCGCCCTTACATCCGGAAAGCTATCAACAACATCTTCTTCTGCTTTATTTTTGAAACTGAAAAATTCAATGGGATTGCTGAACTTCTTGAGGTTTTAGGCAGTATAATAAATGGCTTTGCATTGCCACTAAAAGAAGAACATAAGTTATTTCTTATTCGAACATTGATTCCTCTGCACAAACCGAAGTGCCTGCCTATGTATCATCAGCAGTTGTCTTACTGCATCACACAGTTTGTGGAGAAAGACTGTAAGCTTGCTGATACTGTTATAATGGGGCTGTTGAAATCCTGGCCTATTACTAATAGCTCAAAGGAGGTCATGTTCCTAAGTGAGCTGGAGGAAGTGTTGGAGGCAACTCAACCAGCAGAATTTCAGCGATGTATGGTGCCTCTGTTTCGTCAAATAGCACGCTGTCTGAACAGTTCACACTTTCAGGTAATAAACAATTGACTGCTTGTCCTTCTCCAGCTGATTATTCTCTCTCACTATGTAGGAATCAAATTATTTTCGTGAATCATGATTAAATGGTTCTATTTAATCGCTTTTTAATTGAAATACAGACAGCTCAACTTTTTCGAAAAGTGTTTTTTGCATTAGCTTTAGAAACTTATTTTGTTTCCTGCTTTTCTCTCCCTCATGGCTATCACTTGTTATACTGATATGTGCCATCACGTACTCTTCTCACATCTTGTGTCACTGATGTGGAAGCATGGAGTGCCTGCTTTTATGCTAGGAGTAGCTTGATGTTGAGTATTGTTGCAATTACCAGGTGGCGGGGTCAGAATGGGATAATTTAGCAGCGAAAGAATTTGATATTTAAGAATGAATGAACACTTAAGAAACTCCCAGGCTGGTGGTGGACACAGGGACCTGATATAACTGGTCCTATAAACATGTATCTTGAGCTCTGGAGTAGGGGTTCATTTCTCTTTATCACTGTATGATATTAACTGTTGCAGCTTTTAGTTTTATGCTATTTAAGCAGTTGTGACTTGGGACAGCACAGATGTCCAAATGTGATGGTCTTTCTTAGGGATTGTGTTAGTTTTAGTTGAATATATCTTATTGTTTTGTTGGCAGTTTGCATTCTAATCTGAAATGTGGTAGGATCTTCCAATTTACATAATTGTTACAGGTTATGATAGCTGTCAGTGGAAGGCAGGTTTAATTTTAACATGTTGGTGTGCTGGCTTTGTTTTTTGACTAGCATTTACTGTTTTCTTTTTCTTTTTGGTGATTAGAATTCATAGGCAAGGCAGCACCCTGTCCAAGCTGCTTCTGAAGATTTATGATTTTTACGTTTTAATGTTTTTATTTTTCTTTTTCGTTGCTACCGGTTTATCACGTAAACTGCAGCATAGTTCTAATTCGTGCCTCTACAGGTGGCAGAAAGGGCTTTGTACTTGTGGAACAATGATCACATTGATAATTTAATCAGGCAGAACCACAAAGTTATACTGCCCATTATTTTCCCTGCACTGGAGAAAAATGGATGCCACCACTGGAGTAAGATTGTACAGAACTTGACTGCTAATGTCCGCAAGATCTTTGCAGATATTGATCCTGAGCTGTTTGAGGAATCCCTGCACCAGTTTGAAGAAAATGAAGCGAAGGCAGAAGAAATGAAACAGAAACACGAAGCCACATGGAAGCACTTGGAAGAGATTGCTACAACAAAAGCTGCGAATTGATCTGCAAACTGCTCGATGATTTTAGCGGTTTAAGAGGGTCGCATTTGATGGATCCACTTTCTATGTTGGTGTACTCTTTAATTTTTTCCAGATTTTGTTTTACCGAAATGGGGATCGCCGATGAGGTACTCTTACCAGCCATTTATCTTTCTCTTACGAGCAAGCTATTAGTCACAGGTGATCATGCAGTTTCTTGTGTAGTTGTTCAATTGTTGAATCATTCCATAAAATTATGTATAATATATGTTCTCTTGTAACTTTGAAACCTTCTATTAGTTGAATTTCTTACTTTACAGGCTAGGCTTTAATTGTATGAGAATGTTGTGTTGTGGAATCAGTGTAGGATGTATGGAAGGAAGGATCTTATTTGTGTTGTGGATATAAAACTGTTTTCAGTTTTATTGAGCCGACGTAATTTTGGTTCACTCATTTTTGTATCAGTTCAGTTCCGAAAGGTTTGGAATTTCGCCGGCCCTTGGTGAAATTGATCTCACAGGTCCTTGTACAAGGTAAAAATAAGGGTAATGAATGGAAAATATATAAATATATAAACTTTAAAAGCATATTTTTATTATTAAAATTTAATAGTCATATATTTATATATTTAACAAAAATATTAAATATTCATAACAATAGCTAACAATATTTTGTAAATCACTAAAAATAATTGCAGTAATAACAAATCAGTAATTGCATCAACAAACATCAAGAGAATTGTACACAAAGGATCAGGAAAAATAATTTCTTGGCATATTTTTAGATGCAAAGTCATTAGTAATACTAAAAGGATCAATATTGGCCAACTTATTTTTCTCCTAAATCATTTAATCTTGTAAGATTGATAATTTCAAGTAAGTTTTTAATAATTTTAACTTTGAAAAAATTCTTTCAACTGATGCTGTAATCATAGGTACAATCAATACAATTTGATAAGTAATTGAAATATTTGGATAATAATTTGTAGTTTAATAAATTCAATAATTTCAACATATGATATTAACTCAGTTGGCAGTTATTTGTAACATTTTTAATTAAAAAAAGATAATCTAAATTCACATATGACACATTATCATGAGAAAAATTAGTTGTAAATTACTACAATATTCTGTTAATTCATTATGATCTAACGACCTTAACTTTTCAAATAACAATTTAAAAAATATTTTTAAACGTCATTAATTGTTCAAATTTATTCTTCAACGAAACCATGGTCGTGTCCACGATAACTAGAAGTGCTAAAAGAGGTGGGCCACTATATATGGTAGATAAAGATATGATATAGCAATGTATGTATACCTTCTTTTAAGTATCAAATATTACGAAAATGTCATAATAATTATCTTTTTTAAGTTTTTAGTATATACTTTTAGATAAATACCCATCCATTCTAATCTAATTAGTGGAGCCCACTCCAACTTAGTTTTGTTAAATAAACATCCTAGATGAGATCTTATCTTACTCATTTAAATGTTGAAATTTTTTTAAAAAATCTACTCTCCAAAAATCATCAATCCGACCTTTTTTATAGATCTAATTATATTAATAAAATATATCATTGTTAATAAAGATGTTAGCATATATCTCTAGCAAATTAATCTCAAAATTTTCATTTTTTAAAGGTCTAATATGCATGTGTGTATATTATCATCCTTTAACTTAAGTAAATGTGCACATCATAAATAAATGCAAATAAAAAAGGGAAATATAAAAAGAACTAGTTTTTCTTTCTCCTTAACAAGATTAAAGTAGAATCATTAGACCACCCAATTGATGGTTGGAACTAAACTCCTCTTTAACTCTATTCAATAATGCTTGAAATTTAGAATAAGAAACTCAACCACAATTTTTTTTTCTTTTTAGTTTCCATAAGGTAATGTGCCAAGAAACCCTTTGGTATATATACACATCTTGAAATATATTTATTGACTTTTCATTTTCTACCCCTTTTAATAAATAGATTTATTAACTTTCAAATTTTCAACTCTTTTAATAACTAAATTTATTATTTTTTTAATTTTTAACTCTTTTAATGAGTGGGCCCTTATAAATCTAGGCCTTAGACAAGGGCATTTAATGAGTGAGTCCTTATAAATCTAGGCACTGGGCAATTTCCCATCTTGCCCTTACCCAAGGACAACATTAGTACGAGAGTACCTCAAAACGTTGTTAATAATTGTACAAACAATCAATTAAGTGTTCTTTTTTGTTGATCTTGTTATACAATAATAGTGATTAAGTTGAGTTGAGTTTTTTTGTTTTTATTCTTCTACTTCTTAGAAAAAATATATAGGCACAATTTACAGTGTAGAAATAGGTGATAGGAAACTATATATTCTTATATTAATATATAAAATTGGTCAATTAATCATATTATTATAATTATAAAATATATTTTTATATTTAAAACAAAACTCATACCAGCGCTTCT
>JANPWT010000245.1:32197616-32207890 GCA_024678245.1 Erythroxylum densum | reverse complement strand
ATACTTTGCTTACATACGTGGGATCCTCACTCAACTTAATTACTTTTACCTATAATACACTATAGTTTTGTTCAAAACATTATAGAGCCGACTCATCCTACCTTTGACACTATCTCTAATCATAACAATCCGTGAAAGTAGTTCATATATAATAGCATGACCGTCTCGTACTAACCTCAACAATATTTTATGATAACAATATGAAATAAACAACTCAAGTGATTAAACAATAACCAACATAAATAAAGACAACACTTGAGATAAAAAAACAACTTCTCTAAATATGCTACTTCATCAACGAAATAACGAAAATTTGTCCATCGAAAGATCAATTTGCTGTAAGACTTCAATATTATCACTGAAAATCTCACGTAAAACAGCCACAAAATATCTTAAATTAACAAATATTTTTTCACTGAAACGTCATACACGAAAGGCTGCAAAAAGACTAAGGCTACTAGAAGTTTTTTTTGCATAAAAACGACTATCATGGACACACCAAAAAATCCCTCAACATGGACAGAAATCATAGCATCCTTATCTCACAAATCACAATCGATAGCCACGCAAATTAACACTCCATCGACAATAAACAGCCCCACAAAAACATGTAAACACTATAGAAAAACTAATTGTCAAAATTCATACACTAGATATCAAAAAAGCTCTCAATAATTATTCAAAAACAGAAGAATGTGTAACTACAGAAAAAGAAATATATTGTACAATGAAAACTAGCAACAAGGCTGTGAGACGTCAACGTAAAGTTGCAACACCAAATCAAAATCCTATCTCACAAAAGTCAGCCACAAATATGATAGAAGATCACCCTCAATTTTCTCACAAAAGTCAGCCACAAATATGATAGAAGATCACCCTCAATTTTCGTTCAAGGATGAAAGAAATACGCAGCTGCTAAAATAACAACTTCAACGACAAAAACCCCAACAATAGTCTTTCTAAAAAATAGAAAAAAATGCAGCTGCAAAGTTGGATTATGATAATGTGAAATTAACTGAAAAATAATATCTAAGATAGCCCTAAATTTCAGCTTCCAAGTCATACACAACTTGTCGTTAATTCACCCGGAAACAACAACACATTAGCCCAAAAATTACGTAAAACACAACAAAACTGCAATTGCAAAATAGTAAATGATATCTCCAAACTTTAAATAGCCTGTCAAAAAGAGTCTAAAAATTATCAAAACTCTATATTTTATCTTATCAAGATATAGTTATTTGATTTCAATTAAATCCTATTATATTAGAATTTTTATTCTAAAGATTTCCAAATAAGATAGAATATTCATTATAATAATATTTTTTAAATAACTAAATATATCTAACTATAAATAATACTTAAAATATTATAACACGTATCTTAACAAGACTGAGGACAGTTCTAGCACTTGGAAAGAGCTAACATAATGGTAGGTGAGAAGATTACCGGACTTCACTCTGGGCCTTACAATGCAGCTGATCTGGTAATGTGGCACTAAGAATCTGAATTCTGACCCAAGGTTTGGTGTAGGAATCGGTACGGTATAAATAGCAGTACGATCTTGCAAACAGTTGTTTGAAATTATATCGATTGGCTAACTGTTTTCAAGTACCGGCCTATTCGTGATGCTGCACTTAAGGATATCCAAATTAAAGCTAATCCGATTATGGATTTACGCACCTAAGTGGCATCGCTTGCTGTCTTCTCTGTGGTGACTGGCTTTGGTTTTTCCTCGACGTGTTGCTAGACTTTATAGGAGTGCAGGACTCCCAATATATTGGCAGCCACATGTTTCAAGCATTTATCCTACAGCAACTTTGTTCTTCATCATACGTAAGGCGAAAGGTGAAGAAACAGTAACAGGGCCCATTGGGTGCATCTGATCTGTCCCACAGGTGCTACAAGGCCTGAAAATTTGGCCCCGAAATGATCACAGCATCGTATCCAATGGTGAATAAGACGCTGAGTGTTGCAGCACAGAACTAAGGATGTTCCGGGTGATCCGTGGACTTGCTCTTTGCACCTCTTTGAACACACATATCAATCAGATTTTTCACTTCATCCTCGGGATTTCGGGGCCTTGGATGTGAGGAGTGACATAAGTTTGAGAAAAAAATCTTCTGCATTCAATTATTTATAAATGTACAAAAGGTCAACTACATACAAAATTACCTTAATAATAAAAAAGAAACAAAGATAATTAAATTTCATGATTATGAGGTATATATCTTAACTAAATAGGAAATCATCATCTTCGTTATAAGAATACAAAATATTCTAAAGTATAATCAACTTAATTCTAGATAAAAAATTTTAAATGGTTAATTTAGTCCTAAATTATATTTTCTCACATTCTTTCTAAAATTGGTGAATTTATTCTTCATAACCAGTTTAGATATAATATTCTAAAATTTGAATTACTTGACTTAATTTTAGTAAATTTTTTAATATAAAAATGCATTCTTTATATTAAATTGCTGCTATTGCAACTACAGTTAACTACTAAAGATAAGATAAGTCTAGCAATATTCACTGTTACAACTTGAGCAAAAGTCTGTAAGTAATCAATTCCTTAATTTTGGATAAGCTTTGTTTCCCATTATTATTATTATTATTATTGTTATTAATATTAGTAGTAGTTGCATGTCTTAGTAGTATCATTATTATAAATATTTATTTATCACTATGATTTGTATTTCTATTAGTATTATTATTTATTTATTCTTTTTGCTTATTGTTTTTTTACTTATTTCATCTTTTATTTACTAAGTATTTATTATTTATTTACTTATTTTTCTTGCATTTGAAAATAACCTATCTATTAATTAGGCGGTAAAATTAAGTATTACTAAACTTCTCCAAATTTTACATACGAACAAAATTTATACTAAATATGGTTGTTGACATTGTTTTTATTATTCTCCTTATCATCGTGTGTTCGCCTTATATTTCAGTGGATAAACCTATTCATGCAAAGCCAGCATGATCCTTCTTTAATTATTTTTTTATGAATAACTTCTCTAGGTATTGTTTTTTTTGCTTATAATAATAATAATAATATTATTGGAACTGACATTAATGAGATTCAGTAACTTGAAACTTCCCTTCATGATTCGTTTTCATATGAAATAACTTATGTCGGCTTGAAGTAGTAAAGAAATCTTTATAAATTAGCAAAAGTGTTTGAATAATATATGCAATTATGCTAAATTGCCTAAGCTTTAAGATTATTTCAATCTAGTGCCTAAGTTTTTAAATTTTTTAATTCAATAACTAACCTATTATAATCTTAATAACTTAGTTTAAAACGTCAATTATATTAATATTTTATTCATTTGGTTAGCAGATTTTTTAAGTCCATAACATGTAGGGATTTATGTAAAAAATTAATTTTCACAACCTTTTTTGCACATTAGGTTAATTGTTTTAGATCACGTAAATGATTATTTGACAAGTAATTTTTCATATAGATGTCTATATTTTATGAAAAAAAATATTTTAACATTTAAATTAGTAAAATACTAACATAATTAATATTTTAAACTGAGTTGTTAAAGTTATAAAAAATTAGTCACTTAATTGAAAAATTAAAAAATTTAAACACTAAATTAAAAAATCACAAAAACTTGGAGCGCAGTTTAAAATCTATTTACCTAAAGTATTTTAGTAACGTCATTCACTTTGCCGGCTTACAAGATAGTACTCCTGATGATACTCCTATGAAAGTTAATGTCAAATATCGACAAGATGATGGTGATCGCGGACAAAGATGATGGTGATCCCCTTTGGGATCTAATATTATATCGGAGACTACCTGAAAACCTAGTTTACTTGACTATTATTGGAACAAATATACCATTTGCGATCTAACATAGTGAGTCAATTTACAGCTTCACCCCAACATTTACGTATGGTAGCTGTTAAATAATTTATAAGTTATCTTTTGGTATTCCTGGCCGTGGGCTCTTTTTTCTATTTGGCTCTTCTCTTCATCTTGTTGCCTATTGGATTGGTTGCACTAATATGTCACGTTCTACTGTAGGTTGGTGTGTATACTTAGATGATGTATTAATATTTTAGAAGTGTAAAAAACTATAAAGAGTTTCCAAATCCTCAAAAGGTTGAACTCCATGCTATATCATCAATATGTTCTGAAATTACTTGGTTAGGTAGCTTACTCTCTTAATTGGGTTACTCACAATTTAATCCTACTCCCTACATCCTGACAATATAAATACTATTCATATTTTTGTTAACTCAAGGCTTTTATTTTAATAATTTTGATGATAACAATCAATAATATAAAATTTCAAAAATTTAGATTTATTTAATTAGATTATCATTTATTCAAAAAGATAACGATAAAAATTGAGGTTATATAATTTAGTTATCTGTTAAAAATAAAAGGATAAATGTTTAACAATTCTTATTTTGCAGGAACTATCTTAACAACCTTATTTGAAAAATTAGAAACGGTTCCACAAAATCTGGAATAGATACTCCCTGTCATCTCTGTACAGACAAAGGAACCTGCTATTCACCTTATCCGACAGTTGGCTTCGAGACACAGTCAAAAGATTATCTAAACAATCAGATATTTGAAGATATTGTCAAAGATAGTGAGGAAGACATTTTAACGTATTAAAACCGATTCAGTCAATTAGTCCATGATAAAATTGAAGCAACAACTAGTAAAAGGGAATTCTTATTTAAGGGAGAGCTACTGCATTCAATTATTTACTAGATTTTCTAAAATACATCAGTAGCATTAATACTCTCAAGAGTCATACCCTCTGTGCTTTAGAAAGTGAAAACACACTATTAAAAAATATCATTATCCATTGAAGCTCATATTAAGCAAATCCCACTTTCATTTGTTGAGAGCTTATACAGGATGGTCAAATACTACTAGCGTGGAAGGTTGAAGAACCTTATGAAAGATGTATTTGTGAGCTTGGAGAGACTTGTCAAATTATTACTTGAAGTGTTTTAGTGAAATACTCAAGTTGGATACTTGGAAACTAGATAGAAGCTTGGCTATAAGTCGGACCAATATAAATTAGATGTGTCATTCTTTCTCTTCCCTTAACTTTTAAATTTGCATGTTATAGCTATTGTTATTTTCAAGTTGCAAGATGATCCTTTTATTTTAAATTTTAATAGGCACCTACCGTTTATATGAATTGATAGTAACTTGCAAAAATTTTCAAGTCATGCACAATTCACCCACCTCTTACATGTGTTTGCTTTATCATTTGGTATCCGAGCTCGGTTTCACATTTATTGTGTTTTGCAACACATGATAGATAATGGAAAACAACTTGAGAAGTCTTGAAGGACAATCCATCGTAGAGTCTCCTTATTTTAATGGAAACAACTATTTCTATTGGCAGGAAAGAATGGCAATCTATCTCCAATTTGTGGATATTGAAGTTTGGCAAGCTATCAAAGTAGGAGATACATTTCCTACTATTGATGATGTAGAGATGTGGACTGATGTTGATAGAAAAAATGCATTGCTGAATGCTAAAGCAAGACATCATCTGATTTGTGTACTCTCTTTAGAAGAATATGAAAAGATATCCTACTGTTCTAAAACAAAGAAAATATAGGACAAACTTCAGGTTGCCTTTGAAGGAATAAATGAGGTAAAGAAACATAAGATAAGTCTTTTAGTGCATTAATACGAAACTATTATCATGAAACATAGAGAGACCATAGAGACATTTTTTGGATGATTCAATAATATCATCACAACCTTGAAAAACTTGAGAAAGATATATCTTAATGATGAGCTCGTAACAAAGATCCTAAAGTTACTGCCAAAAAAATGAAGACCTAAAGTAATAACTTTAGAAGTTGCAAAGGATCTAGACACTATTTCACTTAATTGGCTACGAGGAAACTTAATGATCCATGAGATAGAGCTCAAATGAGATGAAGGAACCTCCTATAGAAGAGGAATGACTCTAAAAGCTACTAATGAATTAGCTTCATCTAATGGTGATGAAAGCAACACTGAGTTGTCTATAGATAGAGATGATGATTTCAATCTTATAGTCAGAAAGTGTGAACATTTTTACAAGAAGAACCTAATAAAGAAAAGAGAAGGAAACAAGAAATCTGGAAAAAATAGGTCAAAAGGAAGCAGTAATACACAAAATACTCAAATTATGTGTTATCACTGCAAAAAACCTGGACATACCAAACCAAAATGTACCCTTCTTCATTATAAAGACAAAACTAAAAACAAAAGACATAGAAAGCAAGCTATGATTGCATTTTGTTTTGATGAAGATTTTGAAAATTTTGAAGAAGAAGAGAGTGAAGAAGTAAGCAACGCTTGTCTTATGGTTGATTCGAGAGAAGATGAGGTATACAGTTTTGACTCTGATATTGAAATTGATGAATTAAGAGATGAATATCATAAACTATATGCTCAGTATAAGAAATTAACTATGCAGTATTTTGAAGAGGTTGAAAAGTCTAAAAACAATGATGCACCTTTGAAGAATAAAATTAAATCATTAGAATCAATGAATAAGAATCTATTGTCCAAAATATGTCTCTTGCTAAGATTGAAAATAACTATAAACAAAAGGTATTCGAAAAGGAATTTTTAGAAGAAAAAGTAACTTAGCTAGAAAATGCGTTGCTTGAGAATGATTCTGAAAAAGTAAAACAATTAGAAGAAAAGGTTGCTGAACTAGAATTTGCATGTGATCACCTAAAAAATGAAAAAGAGAAATTTGCTAGAAAAATCATATCTTTAGAAAAAGATACAACTAATTTTGTTGATGGAAAAAATAATCTTGATGCATTACTTGGTAATGGTAAAGAAGTCTTTGATGAGGCAGGAATAGGATATGATGAAAATAATAATATTAAGATGTACAAGAACTTCTTTCTTAAAAACAACAGTAGTCATAATCAAAATAGTAATAAATTGATGCATGTAAAAATTGATAGTAACTCTTATTCACCTATTTTATGCTTCTACTATGGCAAACATAAACATATTAGTCACTCTTGTAAAATATATAGAATGAGTAAATTGTCTAAAATATATGTTTGAAAACCAAAAGGTTAGACTACTAACCTGAAAGGACCTAGAAAAATTTGGGTGCCTAAATTAAGATAGTATATTCTGTAGATATGCTTCAAAATAGTGACAAGAGAAATCAATGGATAGTTAACAGTGGCTATTTAAGAGATATGATAAGTAGAATATCACACACTTCAACTATATTGAAAGCAAAGATGGAGGTAATGCTGTCTTTTCTGACAAAAACAAAGCAAAAGTCACCAGAATTGGTAAAATTGGTGCCTCAGACTCTACTTCTATTGATAATGTTATTTATGTTGATGGTTTGAAACATAACCTTCTAAATGTAAGTCAGTTAGGTGATAAGGGATATAGAGTCACATTCTACGTATCTCATTGTGAAATAATTGATAATTATAATGATAACATAGTGTTTGTTGGTCCTAGAAATCAGAATATATATTGTGCTCAATTAGAAGACAAATCTTCTCAAAAAGTTAAGTGCTTTGTTTCTTTATACAAGGATTAATTAATCTGGCATAGAAGATTTGGACAAGCTAGTATGAGCATTTTATCAAAACTATCTAAGAATGAATTGGTAAGAGGTTTACCAAATTGAAACTTTGAGAATAATTAGTTTTGTGAAGCATGCTTAAAAGAAAAACAAGTTAGAAGTAGATTTCTAGCCAAACATGTATTTACTAACCAACCATTTGAGCTTATACATATGGATTTATTTGGTTATACTAGCAGTTAAAGTTTTGGTGGTAAACATTATGGTTTTGTTATAATACATGATCACTCTATATTTATATGGGTTTATTTCCTAGTAAATAAGAATGATGCTTTTGAAGTCTTTGAGAAGTTTTGCAAAAAAAGAATTTTAGATTGAAAAAGGGTACTGTGTTACTTCAATTTGGAGTGATTGTGTAGGAGAATTTGATAACAAAAAGTTTGAAGATATCTGTGATGATAATGGCATAACTCATAATTTCTCATGTTTAAGGACTCCTCAACAGAATGAAGTTGTTGAGAAAAAGAATATGACCCTTACTGATATGGCTAGGACCATGCTATGTGAAAGTGGTCTACCTCACGGCTATTAGCTAGAAGCTATGTCTACTGCCTGTTACATTTTGAACAGGTGCATTATAAGGCCTATTCTCAAAAAGACCCCTTATGAGCTGTGGAAAGGAAGAAAGCCGAATGTTGCCTACTTTTGAGCGTTTGGTTGCAAGTGTTTTGTGTTGAATAATGGTAAGGAAAAACTTGGAAAATTTGATGCAAGGTTTGATGAAGCCATTTTTTTGGGATACAACACTACTAGCAAAAGATTTAAAGTTTATAACAAAAAAATCAAGAGGATAGAATAATCAATATATGTAGTACTTGATGAAGCACTATCCTAAAAAATAGCTGCTGATTCAGATGATGAAGAGCATCCTTTAGTCCATAAAGATAAGCCAAAAAGGTGCCTTCAAATTCACAAGATTAAGAACGTCCTTCTAAAGCTAGTACATAAAAGGCTTCTTCTCCAAGTACACCTCAACAGGTACTTATACAATAAAGGACACCAAATATTCAAAAGAAAAAGACACCAAGAGAATGGAGAGGTCTTGATACACTTCAGTATATTCTAGGAGACCTTGTAGAAGGTCTACGAACTAGATCCTCCTTAAAAAATAATTATGTTACCTTTGTTTCACATCTATAACTAAAGATAGTTGAAGAGACACTTGCTGATAAAAATGGGATTGCAACTATAAAAGAAGAACTAAACCAATTTGATAGGAATTAGGTTTGGAATCTGGTACACTATCTACAAATCAAATCAATCATTAAAAATCTTTAAGTATTTAGAAACAAACTTGATGAAAATGGTAAGGTGGTAAGAAATAAAGCTAAACGTTTAGCTCAATGCTATAATCAACATGAACGTATTGATTTTGATGAAACTTATAGACCTGTTGATAGACTTACTTTTGTATGTTATAGAAAATTTAAAATATTCTAAATGGATGTCAAAAGTGCCTTTTAAAATGGATATATTAATGAAGAAATGTTCGTTAAGCAACCTCCAGGTTTTGAGGATGTTGACCATCTAGATTATGTGATGAAATTATCAAAAGCCTTGTATGGTCTAAAACAGGCTCTTTGAGTATGGTATGACAGGTTAAGTAACTTTCTACTGGTGAATAACTTTAAAAGAGGTAAGGTGGATAAAACCTTATTTATTAAAAAATGATAATGATTTACTCATTGTTCATATATATGTTGATGACATAATATGGTGCTACTAACCCTTCTTTCTATCAATAATTCTCAGCTTTGATACAAGGGGAGTTTGAGATGAATATGATGGCGGAACTATCCTTCTTCCTTTGGTTACAAATCAAGCAAACATAAAAAAGGAATTTTTATTAGTCAGTATAAGTACATAAAGGAACTTATAAAAAAATACCAGTTTGAAAATGCCAAATCAATGTGAACTCCAATGTATACCAAAACTAAGCTTGATAAGGATGAAGTAGGCAAAGCTACTAAATAGAAAAAATACAAAGGAATGATTGGTTCACTGTTGTATCTTACAAGTTTAAGACTGGATATCATACTTAGTGTGTATCTTTGTGCACATTTTTAGTCAAATCCTAAAAAAAGACATCTTTAAGCTATCAAGAGGATTTTTCGTTATCTTCTTAGAACCATAGACTTTGGACTATGGTATCTAAAAATGTATTCATATGACATATTTGGTTATTGTGATGAAGATTATGTAGGAGATAAGGTTGACAGGAAAAGCATAAGTGGCTATTGTCAATTCCTTGATGGATGTTTAATTTCTTGATCCTGCAAGAAACAAAATTGCACAACACTTTTAACAATTGGAGTAGAATATATAATAACTGCTAGCTGTTGTGCTCATATTTTGTGGATGAAATATCATCTCTAAGATTTTTCTTTAAACTTTAGTCATATTCCCATATTATGTGACAGCACAAGTGCAATTAATTTATCTAAAACTCCTGTGCATCATTCTAGGACTAACCATATAGAAGTTAAAACATTATTTTCTTAGAGATCATGTCTTAGAAGGAACAATTGAATTATTGCATATTAATACTGAAAATCAAGTAGCTGATATTTTTACTAGTCCACTTTTAAAAGATAAATTCTGTTTACTAAGAAAGAGTTTACTATATATAGATTATCAGATATCTAGTTTTGT
>JANPWT010000245.1:32072843-32088352 GCA_024678245.1 Erythroxylum densum | reverse complement strand
TGACTAGGAACATTTTAGGAATAATACAAAATACAATTTGAATCTCATAATTATAATCACATTATAATTTCTAATTGTATAACAATTATTCCAGGGATTTTATCTTTATGATTAGTAATTAAATAATTAAAATGCACAAAGATAAAGAATATTTTTTATTGAATAAAACAAATTTTATACAATTAAAAGTACAACCAAAATTGGCTGTAAGGGCATAAACCAACAATCCGATGATCAAGTCCTACCGAAGGAGCGGTAAAGTACAACTTTGATGCTGCAATTTACGATGTTCAGGGGACAAGATCATATGGCATAGTAATAAAGGGAGAAAGGGGTCAGTTTGTTAACTGTTTATCTGGATTTTTCCGCTCACATTATACTCCTCTTATTGTTGAAGCTATCACTTTCAAAGAGGCCCTATCTTAGTTGATGCATACTAGCTTCACATCAGTGGAGGTAGAAACTGATTGTCTTCACTTGGTACAACGGTGCCATGGATCTTGCAATGCCATTAATGAGTTGGGAGTGATCCTGAACGAGTGCAAAGTCACAGCTACGAGTTTTCGGTCCTTTACTTTTAACTGAATTCTTAGGCATGTAAATATGATAGCCCACTTGTTAGCTAGATCAGCTAGTAGACATCCCAATATGTATAGTTAGGACACGAGCTTTATACTAATTAGATACTCTAAACTATGATGCACTATTATTCAAATAAATAAATTCAGCTTTAAAATATATATATATATATAACGAAACAATGCACGGAAGGAAACTTTTTAACTCAGAATAGGAAAGAAAGCCTTGCCATAACTTTGACTTCAAATCACAAAAAAATTGTTCTCAGGAAAATATTTATAAGTTATAAGTTATAACCCTTCTTAAGAGTTTCGTAAGAAGTCTTATAGAGAAAATGCGTGGAATTTAGGAAAGAAATCCTTGCCCAATAACTTAATCTTAAAGCTAATTCATTTTATTTAAAAATAAGGAATAAAATAAAGAAACAAATGATAGTGATAATAGACCTACGTTGGGTTCGATCCAATTTAACTAAAGTCCAATAAAAAATCTAAAATTTTAAATTTAATATCTGATTTAACTCATGAAATAGACTTAATTTTAAATTTAAATTTGAATCATTATAAAATTATAAAATTTAAACTCGGCTTATAAATTTATATCTGATAAAAGTTTTAATAGTTGTATAAGATATAATTGTGTCACATTAACATTAATATATGTCTTAATATATGATACCGCATTAAATTTGACTAAAAAATATGTAATCATTTATCAAATAAAACTTATCATATATAAAATAAAATACAAATTATCAAAAAAAATTATATTAAAAGTTAAATTAAGTAAATAAATATAAAACATATATAATTATAAGAAAATTTAAATGAAATATTTATTTGAACACTAACTAAAATAAAATTCTTCAATATCATCATCACTCAAAAAAATCATCTTTCATTAAAATAAATAACTAAATTAGAATGAGTAAATTAAAAAAATAACTTATTTTGATAAATAACTTTCTGTCTTTTATTCTCTTTTTCAATAATTATGGCAATGAGAAATCATTATATTAAAATTATAAGTTGACCTAAATTTAGGGTATTTATAAATATAAATATAGATTTTTTAATTTTATATTTGACTCATAATTTTTAGCTTAATTTTTATATTCAAATCCAATCCATAAATTAATTATTAAAAAATCAAATCCTTCAATTTTTGAATTCAAAATATCAAAACATACGAGCTATATAACTCAATTTGTACAAGTTTAAGTGATAATGGAAGATAATTTTACATGGGATAATTGAAACTGATACCTTACCAATAGATTCTTGGTTAAGAAGGAAGAAAAAGCATAACAGATTTTTAAAGAAGAAAATGACCTAAAAGAAAAAGAGCAAGCTTCTTATATTACTTAAATATTTAGATGAAAAGAATACAAAAGAAAGAAATCTCATAAGTTGATTAACATTTAATTTATTAACAAATATTTAAATTTAGAAATTTATAGAATGTTAAATTGAGAGACTATTATATAAACCCTATAAGCGATAAACTTGTATTGTTTAAATGGAAACATACAAAAAGCGGCTTAGCACTACCAGTACCACTATGCACAAGCAGTAACCTTACTTAAGCAAAGACCAACCAATTACTACAGGACTTTGGTGCTCGGTGGTAGGCCTACTTCAAATTTGAAGAAACCGCTGATAAGATTAAAACAAAGCAAGATACAAATGGCTTCAATCACGATTCACTAGGGCTGCCTCTTCTCTTTTTCCTCACAAATTTAATATATTTTGATTTTTTAGTAATTACCTAGATCTGATAGAGAACTTTAGAGATTGTAAAAGTAGAAGTATTAAAATATCTGGTGATGATCACGGCTTTTATGATTGATATTTCGTATCTCTGATAGAAAACTTTACGCCAACAGTTCTTTTGATTAAGAACCCCATGCCCATGAGTTGTCTGAGACAGAAGGAAGAGTAGGGCAGGTTCACTGAATAATTGTAGTTTCACTTTTAACTTTTTGGTTCTAGGAAATGATTCTGAGATAAATTCCATAGAAATTTTGAAAAGAAAAAAAGAGATTTGTACACCTCTCTGTAAATTTCTATCAGAATTCAGATCCGCCAGAGCATATGATCATATGATGATAAATTGGCTCAGTAGAGAACTTCCTTCACTTTCATTTCCAAAGATTGTTTTCATTGGCAAATGGTCACTTTCAATTCCAAAGATTTTTTTTTTCTTCTTTGTCATTGTCGTGACAAATGACACAACTAAAGGTTGATCCATATGACCAATTACTTGGGGAGAGAGGGCTCTTAGGTTTGAAGTATTGGAGGAAGGAGGAATAAATTTACTTCCCTATTTCTTAAACATAAATTTTGATACGCATTTAAATAAATAATTTATTGACATATTAATTTTTAAAAATAATTTGATAATTTTTAAGGAATCAATTATGAAGAAAGAGGGATAAACTTCTTCTATTTCATTCCTTCACACCGATGTCTGTACATGAGTAGCCTATTTATACTACAAAAGAAACCAGAATTCTATTGGTTGTGTAATTCTATTGGCTATGTAACTGTTGTACCTATAACTATATTTACAAAGGTGACAGTGGAATAAAACAACGCCAAGGAACACAAGGACAGTGCACGGAGGTGGTGCTTGGCGTGCCACTGAGCTGATGCGAAAGTTGTGTGCGTTGCTGATGACAGAGGGAACGAGTGTGGTGTTGTGCAGAGAAAAGGAGGCGTGCAGGTAATGCATGAGAGGGATGGGTCAGTTGGGCTAGTGACCCATCCGGCCCATAGACCATCAAATCCATGTAATAAACCGACCCGGCCTTGAGACAAAAAATAATCCAAATAACCCAATCTTCTAACAAATTAGGAGATTTTTTGTTCTTATTTTTATTTTTTTACAACTTATAAATTACGTCTTGATATTTTGATCACATTATAAACTATGTATCTAAGAATCTCTACTTGAACCACTTAATCACATTAATCAATCTAATTTTTTTTGTTTTTAATTTGACATAATACTTTAAATCAAATATAATCTGTTTTTCATTAAAAGTGATGTGAACATAATCTACTTCTACCTCTTTTTTTATTATTTACGAAGTGTTCTAAAAGAGCTCCAATTATAGGAAGACATTTTTAAGTCATCCACTTTTAAACTAATCTCCGCTCAAGTCGGATAGGTCCCTTACAGGAGGTAAAACTTTGATTCTAAATTTTAGACGACTACATACATGAAGACACTTCAGGTTTTTATTTCTACCTCTTTTACCACTAAAGCCAATCCTTCGATAAAAAAGAGTAATGGATTATAGTTAGGACAATGCCAGTTAGGGAGTAGGCAAAGACGCAGACTTCACAAGAAAGGTACGAAGAACATTGTAGGCGCAGTACCATCCACCCCCACCTTCTATCCCCATCATAGTAGTAACTTCCCTGTCAACTGGGTCAGCTCTTAAGTAACACCAACAACTACTCGTCAGAATTTGCTTGCTCTGCTACTAGCTAGTTATTATCAGCTGAATTCCAGCATCAGGGGTAAAAAAAAAAACCCGAATAGGCTTCTTCCAATATGCGAAACATGGGGAGCTCCGTCCCCACCAAAGGCATCGCAGCCATTGTCGGCGTCGGACCAAAGCTTGGCCGATCCATCGCACGCAAGTTTGCCCATGAAGGTTACACTGTTGCCATCCTCGCCCGTGACTTAGGTACCTCTCTTAATGACATGTATCTCTCTTCTCCTTCTCCACCTGTTTGCTTAGCCAGAAAAAGAAAAGATAACGAGGATAATTCAATATTGTTACACAACCAGTAGTTCCCTTTTATCTGCTAATCTTGGAGACAGACTTGTCCTTTTACCGCTTTAACCGCTTATGATTTGTGATGACTTTAACACAGTTTTAACATTTTTGTTTCTCTTGAAAATGATTTACATTACAAGTTGGTTACAAACACAAATAGTTTTTGAAGATAATTAGTGAAAAGAAATTCAGTGCTTGAAGGAGAAGAACGATGAAGCTCATGGCGAGATATATACATGATTTGCAGGGAGGTTGTCGAGATTTGCAGACGAGATAGCTAGAGTAGAGAAGGCTCAGGTGTATGCGATTAGAATAGATTGCTCGGCTTCAAGAAGTGTGAGAGAAGCATTTGAAGGGGTTCTCTCACTTGGCTTTGTGGAAGTTCTTGTCTACAATGCATACCAGCCGGTCTCTGACTGGCGACCCACCAGCTTCACTGATATTCGCATCGATTCCTTCGAAAAATCCCTCGCAGTCTCGTCGACTGGTGCCTTCCTTTGTGCCCAACAAGTATACCATATCTCGACCCTCCATTTCGGTTGTCCCAACTTAGTTAATGACCTAATTAGACCATTACCCTATCTAGTAGAGTTCATGTATGTTTATTTTATGTTACCAGGTTATTCCAGCGATGGTGGAGAGAGGGAAAGGAACAATCTTGTTCACTGGGTGTGCAGCTTCTTTGAGTGGGTTTGCTGGCTTATCTGAACTATGTAATCACTTACTCCACAAAACATGAATCTTGAAAAATTTTATCTTTGGAGACTACCCATGTTATTTCTTTTTATTTAAAGTGTTTTTTTTTTCTGGCGTTTATCGATCTGAATCTCAACATCTGTACACGTATGTCATCAAAACAGGTTGTGGAAAGTTTGCTTTGAGAGCTCTATCTCAATGCCTGGCCAGGGAGTTCCAACCTCTTGGTGTGCACGTAGCACACGTAATCATCGACGGTGTAATTGGGCCACCAAGGTTAGTTCATTCTCATCTTTATATCTGTATCGGTTTCTGATGCTCTTTTGTTTTTTTCCCCAAATAATCTATCTCATATCTGCCTCTGCCTCCTGTTACATAAGAAAACAGCAATAGATTCTATACATTTTGCTGCTTATAGTCCCCTAAGGCCCTCACTTTAATAGCATATATAATACACGGCCAACAATGATAAGATTGGAACAAGAGACATTAACCTAATTGGAAGCATTGGTGAAGAGCTCATTTTTGCATAGTTGTGAAGGGGAAAAGGAGTGATAAATGATGAATGATGAGCAATTAATGAGTAACGTACGGACATTGTAGGGGACCATCGACCTTGCAGAGGACTGCAACTGGGCACCAACAACAACAAATAAGTGGAGCAGGTGATATAATGGACCCAGACTCGCTGGCTCAGACCTACTGGCATTTGCATGTTCAGGACCGGACGGCTTGGACCCAAGAACTCGACATTCGTCCCTCCAACTTCAACCAAATTTCCAATCCCAGATTATGTAATTAGTCCCCACCCTCTGCTCTCCATACACTTTATACTTACAAAGAAGAAGTTGCCATTTTGGTTCCTTCTTTTGTCTCCTACTGTCCTACAGCAATGTTTCATTCCTCGTTGTAGCGCACGGTTCATTGGCTTTCTCAACGCACTTGGGAGATGTTAGGAACAGGATTGGTTTCATAATCTTTCTCTTTATTCCCTTTCACTATCCTTTTGTCTCCAATAGAAAAAAAAAAGAAAAAAAGAAGGTATTCCACATACTGATAAATGGGGTGTGGTGGTTTCTTATTGGGATTTGTTTGTACTTAGTAATCAAGTATGCAATATGTTTAGATAGATGAATTAGTTGGATGGTAGACTAGAAAGATATGGTCTTTGTGATAGAATAAATGCATGAAATGATTCAAGTAATCTGTCGGCATTTTGTGATAATAAAAGTTCTGCAAGTGGACAGGGGTTGCATGGTTTGTATAATGTCTTCGTGTCCTGATTACGGACACAAAGCTGCGTGAACCTGTACCTGTTGGCTTTTGGCTACTTAAAAAAATCGGAAGATTCATTTACTTTTCTAGGCAGGAAAACCAACTCGCGAATTATCCAGGCTGATGTAGTAGCTTAGCTAGCCTCGTTGCAAATTTTGCTTTTCTCAATTTAGTTTCAAATATATATATTTAAAAAATGTTTCTCTTTAAATTTTTTTAATTAAATTTATTATTTAATTTTAAATTATTATATAATTTATTTTCCATATATATATTTTAAAAATTACAATTTATTTAATGCATGCATTAAAACATAGGTGCTACGAATTTTTCGTTTCCAAAAGGAAAAAAAAAAGGTATATCGTAAGAAGGTGAAGTATGGACCATCTCAAAAAGTCATGAGGTGTCAGCTCAGCTCTTGTTTTTCTACGGAGACGGAGGCCCTTCAATGGGGCCCGCAAATCTACGTATCTCACATACGTTACAGTGATGACGCAGAACTGGACTCCCACTTTCTAATCATTAGCATCTCTTTCACTCGCTGCTGCTAGTCTATCTTCATAATAGGTTTTTGAATAATTGTGTCTCTTAGGGCCGGGCCGCTTCAGAGTAATTTTTGGAAAAATTGGGTTCGGCAAATAATACCAAAACTATATTATTTTGAGATCAGTTGTGTTGTGTCGTGTTTGTGTCATACGCAAATAAATGAAATTGTTGTACCTTCTCCTGTTCATTGTTGGACAGCTATGAGGTGGCAAGAGATAAAGAATATCGACATTATATTGTTGGACATACGCCTGTTTTGTAGTCTGAGAAGTTAAGAGTTAAGCAAATTCTTAGGCTCACTGTGAACACTAGTACTCCTAACACTACTAAATCTTGACGAAGACATCTTGTAACCAGAAGCCAGACCCATCCTTTTGAGCAAGTGTTTCGTAACATAACAGAACCCATTTGTTATTCCAATGCAGATTGTCTATACCCTGTATCTCCAATGCTGCTTGATTCTCTGTATTTACTCTCAAGTCTCGACAAGCCTTCCTCAAATAGGCTTTTATAATATCAGATTTAATGCTTCTTTCAAATTGAAAAATAAAAGGAAATGCTCACAAAATCAACATGTCCAACCAGCCTCAGTTTATATTTCATCAAATAGGCTTTTGTACTATCAGATTTAATGTTTCTTTCAAACGAAAAACAAAAAAAGAAGCTCACAAAATCAACATGCGCAACAACCTTCAGTTTACACTTCCTCAAATAGGCTTTTGTACTATCAGATTTAATGTTTCATTCAAATTGAAAAATAAAAGGAAATGCTCATAAAATCATGTGCAATAAGCCTTGGTTTACGCTTCCGCAAATAGGCTTTTGTACTATCAGATATAATGCTTCTTTCAAATTGAAAAATAAAAGGAAATGCTCACAAAATCAATGTATGGAACAAGCCTCAATCTACACTTTCTCAAATAGGCTTTTGTATTATCAACTTTAATGCTTCATTCTGAAAGGAAGAATAAATCTAAGAAATTGACAGTGAAGTGTAATGTATTAATTTCTAATATGTTTTGCTTTACAACATATACTATATTTATACACAATTTGAGATAAAGCGAATCAATTTGTAATTGATTCAATCTAGACTAAATGATCAGATTATATGTGATGTTATCTAAACTAAGATGCCTTGGTGCAAGGAGGAGTTTACCTAATTTAATTATAAAAGAAAAGATTTAGAAGATGTTCTATTATTAGCCCCCGCAAGATAATGTTTAGAAGAACATTGAGCTTGTGACTGTAACAGTTAAAAAAGAGTAGAACTCTATTGGCTTGGTGAGAATATCAGTAAGTTGTATAAACAAAAAAAATTTTCCAAGCCAATATATGACATATAAACAAAAATTTCTTTGCAACCAAATCAAGAACAAAATGCATATCAATTTGAATATGTTTGGGGTGTAAATGTGGCTTCAATGCTAAGAAAGTAGTGAAGACGACCTAGATCTTTTAGTGAAAGTAGAGTGAAGAAAATTAATGATGGTTTGAACAAATTGTTGTGGAGAAGTAGTTACCAAGATATCATCCATTTAAACAAGGAAAAAGATGGTGTGAGTTAATGTGGAGTGAATAAAAAGAGATGTATCAACTTTGCATGAAGTGAATTGAAGGTGTAAGTTAATAAACTAAACAGTAAAACGAAGCTCCAGAAGCTTACTTAAGACCATAAAGCTTTGTGTAGATGACATATATAATAAGGATGATGAGGATCAGTAAAATCATGTAGTTATTACATTAAAATAGGTTATTGTAAGTTGCCATGGAGAAAAGTTTTGTTAACATTAAGCTGACAAATAAACCATTTTTTAACTAAGGAAAGTGTAAGAATGAGGCAAACAGTAGTTAGTTTGACAAACGAACTAAATGTGTTAGTATAATCAAGACTGGACGATTGATGATAGCCTTTAGCTACCAAGTAGGTTTTATAGCGACTAAAGGAACCATTAGGATTAAGCTTTGTACGAAATACCCACTTATAATTGAAAATATTTGCACCTGGAGGAAGGGAAATAAGGGACCAAGTATTGTTATGATAGAGAGCTTCGAACTCATCAAGCATAGCTTGTCGTCGATGAGGAAAATTTGTTTACTTGAGTGAAAGAAGTATGCTCTGGATCAAGAGATGTAGGAATAGTAGTGTTGTAAGTATTGTGGTCAAGAAAAGATTTTAAAGGTCGAGTATGGTCCTGAGTGTGAGTGACCATTGGATGAGAAGAGGAGGATGATGGTTGAGGAACAAGTGGAATAGGCAGGGAAGAGGGTATAGAAGGCATGAATGAGGTAAAAATAGTCAAGACTTGTAAGAAGAGAAAATTAGAAAGTGGTAAGGGAGCAGATGATAATTGAATTTGTAATGGTAAAGATAGGGAAGTGGTAAAAGAGGAAGAGATGTTGGGTTAAGGATTAGGAAATTGACTTTTAAGAAATCTAACATATAAGGAAAAATAAATTTTATTTATGGAGGGATCAATACACATGGAATGGATTTAGGTGTGAGTTTATCACCTTTAGTGTAAGCAAGAAAAGGATAACCTGTGTAACTAAAAACATGAAGATGATTAAGATTGGGAGAAGAATTGAATAATAGTTCGTGAGGGGATTTGAAATGTAAGGTAGATGATAGTAAATAATTTATAAGGTAAACAATAGTTAAAAAGGCTTCATACCAGAATCGCTTCGGAAGAGAGTTGTGAACAAGAAGAGTGATTCATGTTTGAATTATATGACAAAATTTACATTCAGCGACAAAATTTAGTTGTTGGGTATGAAGACAAGAAATATTAACAGAAATGCGATTAGTGGTGAACAAAAAGTAGCAAATGATCCTTTGAAGAGTTCACAGGCTCCATCTTATTAAAAAAAATTATTAAGAATGAGTTCTTAGGAGTGGTTTCAAAAAAATGATAAAAAAGACTAAAAATGATAAAAATGAGTTCTTAGGAGTGGTTTCAAAAAAATGATAAAAATGATAAAAATGAGTTCTTAGGAGTGGTTTCAAAATATTCTTAGGAGACATATGATCTAGAGGAAAAATCCAAGTGTAACGACTAAAATTATCAATAAAATTGTAAAGTGTCTTGAACCAAAAAGTGATAAAAATGATGATGGTCCCCAAATGTCACAATGAATAATTTGATGATGTGCAGTACGTACACTAGTAGATGTAGGAAAAGAAAGACAACAACTTTTGCTTTGAAGACATAAATTATAATAAAGATGGGTATGAGACATTGACTCAAACGTAAATAATCTTGAAAAAATTTGAGTATATAAATGACCAAGGCATTGATGTCAAAGGTATGAAGAAGCACATTGAGCAACAAAATCCATAAGATTTGTGAAATTGACAGGAATCTTGAAGATAGAGATTGTTATGGTTGTTTCTTGCGAGAAGTGGAATCTTAGTGGAAAGGTCCTTCACAATATATCCAAAGGGATTAAATTCAATTAAACATAAATTCTCTTTAACATATTGAGCAACTGAAAGTAAATTGGCAGTAAGGTTACTCATAATGAGAATATTATTTAAGTGTAATGGTCAAAGATTTTTATGGAAAGATCAGGAACTTTTAAAGGATATGGGGAGAGTAGTATCATTACCGACAACTACTTAATCAGTATCGTGATATGGTTGAATGGAGTTGACAATAGTATTATTGGGTGTCATGTGGGAAGAAGCACCAGTATCTAGAATTCATTCAATAATTTTGCTAGGGGAATAAGTGAATGAATTTGGTGGAGGATTAATATATAATGTAAAGAAGATTGGTTAAAATTATGATGGTGTTGTGCTAGTAGTTACGGAAGCAATAGAATCAATCAAGTAAATAAAGAAAAATAGTAAAAGGACACAAAGAATTTTTTATGTGGAAAACCCAAATGTTCAAAGAAAAACCCACGAGGTGAAGAGAGTCCCAAAATATGCACTACATCAAGGAGAAAGAAATTACAAGTGTTTTCTCTCTCCCTCACACAAACCCTAGGACTGATGAAGAGTACACCAATATATGTTACAAAGGACCACCAAGGGGGTGTTTATATAGTAGTATAACCTAGGATAAAAAACCTACACAGAGTAGGAATTTGAAAATAGTTGAGATAAATAGCCGTTAAAAAAAATAAAATAAGTGACCCATTTATTCCAAGCATCAGTTACATAAATCCATTGCCACATATATATGAGAAGTTTGGGTCATTATCCCAATAAATCTCCACCTTGATACAATATTAAAAGTAGGAACTCTCTTCACCGTAAACCCTGAAAGGCACTCAAGGATCAATAATACTAGCTAAGTCCAAGAAATGCTTAAACTTAGCAATAGCTAGTGACATAGTCATCATGTCAGCAAGGTTCTTAACAGTGTAAACCTTCTTAGCAATAACTTCATCTGCTTCAACAGTATCCCAAATGAAGTGGCATCGAACACTAATATGCTTAGTCTTAAAGTGATAACATTTATCATGAGGTGCATGACACTTTACTATCACAGAAGACAACAAGGACATCTTGTTGTAGACCAACCTCTTTCACCAAACCTTAGACCCAAATAGCTTCTTTCACTCCTTCGGTAGTAGCAATATACTCTGCTTTAGTGGTCGATAATGTCACAATGGACTGTAGAGAAGAATAATGATTGATAGTTGAACCATAAAGAGTAAAAACATAGGATGAAAGTGACCTTTTCTGATTGTAGTCACCACTATAGTTGGCATCAATATAGCCAACTACACCATCGGGATCAAAATGACTTTTGTTGAAGACCAATCTGAGCTCACTAGAAACCTTCAAGTAGCGAAGGATCCACGTCATACCTTCCCAGTGCTCCTTACCAAGATTATGCATTTACCTAGATATAACACTGATAGCATAAGCCAAAGTTGGTTGGGTATATACGATAACATTCATCAAGTTACCAATGATACTAGAGTATGGAACGCGAAACATACGCTCCTTAACTTCACTAGTAGATGGACATTGTTCAACAGATAATTTAAAGTGTGCAGCCAATGGAATAATAACAAGGGTACAGTAAGCTAAAAATTAAACTTATTAAGCACCTTCTGAATATATTTCTTTTGAGAAAGCATAAGTTTACCTACTTGACGATCGCGAATAATCTCCATCCAAAGAATCTTCATAGCAACACTTAAGTCTTTCATATCAAATTCATTGATAAGTTGGGCCTCAACCTATCAACAAGAGTCTTATTAGGCACTGCAATCAATATGTCATCAACATAAAGCAAAAGATAGATGAAGGAACTATTAGGAAACTTTTAAAAATACACACAATTATCATAACTACTTCTAGAGTAGCCTTGCCCAGTTATAAAAGAGTCAAACCTTTTATACTACTATCTCGTAGATTGTTTGAGACCATACAAAGATCTCTTCAAATGACAAACATGGTCCTCCTTTCTTTGAACTAAAAATCCCTCAGGTTGATGGATGTAAATTTCTTCTTTAAGATTATCATGTAGGAGTGAAGTTTTCACATCCATTTTCTTAAGCTCTAGGTTATGAAGAACAACAAGAAATATAGTATACAAATAGAGGTATGATGAACAACGGGAGAGAATACCTTAGTGAAATCAACTCCTTCACATTGATCAAAACCACCTACAACAAATCGAGCCTTATATCTCTTGCTTTCAACGCTGAGGATGCCTTCTTTGGGCTTGTAGATCCACTTGCAACTAATAACACGCTTACCCTTAGGAAGCTTCACTAAATCCTAAGTCTCGCTCTTATGAAGACTTTTAATTTCTTCCTGCATAACACCAATCCAATTCCCAACGTTTGCACTAGCAATAGCCTCAGAATAAGTGTCAATTTCCTATACAACAACTAAAACATAAGCAAAGAGATCACAATCGTAAGCTTACAATCTCGTTGGCGCAATTGGGTCTGTCTCTGAGGACGAACTCGAGCCAACACATAATTAAGTTGCACTAGCAGTGGATCAACTTATACACTGGCATCAGTCTGAGTTTCCTGAGACTTAGAAGTAAATCTTCAACATCGAGTACCCACAACTTCTATTTCAACCACAATGTATCATCTCTTAATTCAAATTCAAAATCCATATTCACTTTTAACTTCTCAATTAACTTCACCAATTATGGATCTCTGTTCTGAGCCTCTCTAATTCTTTCATGTAATACAGGTCTCAACTTCAATGTAGCTATCAATGCTTCATTCTACCCCAAATTCAATTCAACATTCATTGCTCTCAAATGAACTAGGCTCGGTAACGTCGATAACTATACTTGAGCCACACTGTTATTGGACTTCCTACTTAATGCATCAGCTACCAGATTAGCTTTACCAGGACGATACTCAATTGTACAATCATAATCTTTCAACAATTCTATCCATCTCCTCTGTCTCATATTTAACTCCTTCTGACTCAACAAGTATTTTAAACTTTTATGATCAGTAAATACCTAAAAAGTTTCACCATACAGGTAGTATCTCCACATCTTCAAAGAAAATATTACAATAACAAGTTCTAAATCATGTATCAGATAATTAAACTCATGAGACGTCAATTGTCTCGATGCATATGCTATCACTATGCCATGCTACATCAACACATATCCTAATCCTTGATGTGAAGCATCACTGTACACTACAAACCCTACTGTTCCAGATGGAATAGCTAACATCAGTGCTGTAGTTAATCGATGCTTAAGCTTTCAAAACTTCTTTGAAAATTATCATTCCATCTGAAAGGCACATCCTTCCTCGTAAGTTTTGTCAAAGGGTTTGAGATTAATGAAAACCCCTCGACAAACCTCCTGTAGTATCTAGCTAATCCAAGGAAACTCTATATTTCAAACACATTCCGTAAAGCCTCCCACTTCATCACTGTTTCTACTTTCTTTGGGTCTTCTTGAATGCCCTGTCCAGACACTATATGACCCAAGAATACTACTTAATCAAGCCAAAATTTACGCTTACTGAACTTGGCATACAACTGTTTCTCTCTCATTATTTGTAGAACTAATTTCAAATGCTCTGAATATTCTTCTTTATACTTTGAATACACCAAGATGTCAACAATGAACACAATCATAAAGCGATCTAAATAAGGTTGAAATACCTTATTCATCAAGGCCATAAAAGCTATTGGGGCATTAGTCAATCCAAACGGCATCACCAAAAACTCAAAGTGCCCATATCTTGTTCTAAATGCACTCGTTAATACATCAACCCCAACTATTTTAATTAATAATATCCCGATCTTAAGTCTAGCTTTGTGAACACTTGAGCTCTCTGTAACTGATCAAGCAAATCATCAATCCTCGGTAATGGATATTTATTCTTAACTATCACTCGATTCAACTACCGATAATCAATACACAATCTCAAAGTTTTATCCTTCTTCTTTACAAACAATACCGGAGCTCCCTAAAGTGACATACTAGGCCTGATGAAACCTTTATCTAACAAATCTTGTAATTGGGTCTTCAATTCCTTCAGTTCTACAGGTACCATACTATATGGAGAAATTGATATAAGAACAGTGCCTAGAACGAGGTCTACGGTAAACTCCGTCTCCCTTTCTAAACCCAGTAGTTCTGTATGAAACACATACAGGAAATCCCTAACAACTAGAATATCTTGAATGGTTTGTTCATTCTAGGTATCAACTAAGTGGGCCAGATAAGCCTCACATCCACCTCGGATCAGTTTCAAAATACTCAAGAATGAAATTAGTTAGGTTGGCACTGCCTGACTAACTTCTCGAAACACTACTTTCGACTGATTAGAGGATTCAAGAACTACTTACTTAGTATAACAATTTATCACAGCCCAATGAGCAGTGAGCTAATCCATGCCTAGAATAATATCTATTTCCTTTAACTGCAATACAATCAAATCAGCTTCTAACTCTGCCTGATCAATCTGAACTATGCACTTTTTACATACCTCACCAATCACTATTGTCCTACCCACTAGGGTTGTTGGACCCCGTTTCCGGAGCCTAACTCGGAGGTCATAATACGTGAGCCCATTCCCATGAAAATCTCCTTAGGGTAATTCCAATAACAAAAAATTTTACAACGTTAGCAGTGGAGGACTTCTCCGCGGCAACAAAATGTTCGCCACGGCAAACCGTTGGGAGAAATTTTCCTTTTCGCAGCGAAAATGCTGAAGTATTTTCCCCTGAACCTTCAAGAAAAGTTCGCCGTGACGAAGATGGTCAATTTACCACCCCAAATTCCTTCCATCTTTCCTAACCTTAATTTCAATCTAAGTTGTCCCAATTTCACTTCCTCTAACGCAACATCATTTTGTAACCCTTCCACCACCAATATTATCTCATCAAACTCTCTAGGCTCTTTTCATTTAATTCATTACTTACAACTAATTCTTATTCTTCATAATTCCTATCTTTCTCCCATGACATCTCACTTATGCATCAATAGTTCATGATCAAAATTCATCATCTTAACCTGATCCATACACAAATTCATATTTCTACTCAACATCATCCATACATGATTCATAATTCATTAACATCCAAGAATAGAGTTCTTACAAAGCTGTAATGACATTTCAAACCACAATACATCAATGTCTCAAAATTCCAAAATACATAAGATAC
>JANPWT010000245.1:32052478-32065382 GCA_024678245.1 Erythroxylum densum | reverse complement strand
AAAATCATGAATGCATGTACCTATGAATAAATGCATATGCAAGAAGCCTGTTCCTCTATAATTAGAGGCCAGTAACATGATCAATCAATGAATGCAATGAAACCTATCAGTCCGTCCCAAATAACCAAAATACCCTTGCTAACAGTAACGAGATGTTACATTTGAAGCAATTTTGGTGGACAAAAGTGAGAGAATCAGCAGAAACATTGCCGCTGGAATTTGCTCCATCATCATGCTATGTGTCAACTTCTAAACTCACCATATGTCTTAAGACATGCTAGCCATTTGTTCAACAATTATGCTACCACTAATCCACTCATTATGCTAACATTTGTCTCCTACTAATCAGTCCACGTATCATTCCAAGATTGGTGCACTTGTCATATACTAATTGATCCAATTGTCATTTAATTACTAGTCCATTTGTGACCAATTTAACTATGTCAAATATCACTCAATTATAGGCTAAATCATCCAAAATTTTCATGTATCAATTTATCCTACCACTTGGCATTTGTCCTAGTTCAAATGTACATTTTAATATATCTATTTTCTAATCCATAACATTGAATTCCAAATTTTCTAATTGAAATCCAATCATACCAAAATTCAAGACATATTAAAACACAATTCACATCATAATCACTTAACATTTTTCATACCCTGGAATAAGTCAATTGAGAGCATATGCTCACTTGTAATGTGTGCAAATATCAATTCGTGTATGAATGCTAATGTTATGCATGTATATGCAATATTTAATCTAGGGTTAAACCCTAAGCATATTCCGGAAAAATGGGATATTAAAATAACCTTATTGATTGAGGGCCAACTAAGATTGAGGGAAACTTTGTGCCTTATTGATGAGTGGAGTTGTTCTCTTTACATGACTGTGTAGTGTTGACTTGCCATGATATATTAAATCGTTTGTAACTTCTTAGAGCCTCATGTCTAGGTTTGTGGCATAGCTGACAAAAAACTCTATTTCCATTCCATCCGCCTCCTTTTCCATGACCTCTTTTTCCTTTATATCCACTTCTTCCACCTTGATTGTTTATATTCTGGTTATTGTTGTTGTAAGTTACAAGGTTGGCCGCAGGTGATGAATTATTTTCTTGAGCAATTGTCCTCAACTGTTCTATCCTTGTTTCATGCATCATGAGAGAGTATTGTACTTCTTGTAGGGTTAAAGTTTTCATGGACTGTGTTAAATAAACCACAACAATATCATATTCATGACCAAGACCATTAAGGGCACTTAATACTAGTTCATATTTTGTGATGACATGTCCTGCAACTTGGAGTGAATCTCCTATGGTTTTAACTTTCTGTATATATTTAGATATGATATGCGATCCCTTTTTAATTGTTGAGAGTTGATGTTATCGTTGTAGGACTCTAACTATGGAAGTTTGAGCATAAAGACTCTCTAGGATTTGTCATACTTGGTAGGATGAATTATAATGGTTTACCTACTTGATCACTTCTTCTCCAATGGTTGAGAGCAGCAAACATAGTAACAATTGATCTATTCTACGCCATGCTTTGTAATTTGTGTTTTTGGTGGCTTGATCCATGTCTGCAGTGATGAACTGAGGAGGAGGTGCAGTGGTGATGAAACTTTCAAGTCTAAGAGTTCTTATGGCTGCAAGTATTTGTGCTCTCCAGTTGATAAGTTCTACCTATCAAGCTTAATTGGAAGATTAAAGTTTAGGGTTTTTGCCAAGACGGGGAAATCAAGAGAAGAGGTGGAAGATTGTGAAGCATTTTGCTAGTAGCTAATAAACTAGAGTTGGGATCTATTGACATTGGTCACAGATAAAGCTCTGATACCATGTAAAGATTTATGAAAGGAATAGTTGTCTTATTTTATCTCTGTAAATGTTTATATATACACTTGGTGAATGATTGTGAATCATGCAATCATAACATAAATAAATCAACGATTGTAGGGTATTTTGTTGAAACTGAAAGTGTAAGACAACTCATATTAACTGGTAGTGAAATTTCCCTTTATACCCTTTGTGCTTTCTCTTTTTACAAAGATGACTTAAAATTGGCTTGTATTTTGACAAACTTACTTCACGTAGTTTGAATTCAAACTCAATTGAATTTCCGATGATTCAAAACTCTCTAAAACTGAAATTACCTAAGAGTTTGAACCTGTCTGATCTTCAAACTTTTTACATCAAAAAGCATATTAAAAGAGGAGCGAAATAAATTATTGTGCAAGTTGATAATCCTCTTACCATTACGAATGCTTATTATTTTCATCTTTCAAATACTTTGGTGATGACTTCTGGATGAAAAACAAACTGCGAGTTAAAAGTTTTCACACTCACAAGATGCAAATTGCTTTTGCACGCATTTACAAACTTTTTGCATGAATATGTCAGTACTTTTGGTGGGGTTATTAAACCAATTTCGTAACGACAAGCAGAAGAAGAAGAGGGGCTAGGCAGTAAAACAGTCGGTGACAATAACGAAGAAGAAAAGAGAAGTGGAATTGGATGAGACCGGCAACTAGGCCCACAGGTACCAGAAATAGATACTTTTTATATTTATAGTCGAATTATTCAAGTTGATCTCATTCACTTCAAATAAAACTGAGCTAAGTTAAATTGTCAGAGCTGAAAATGACTAGGAAATTTTTGTTTCATGGAGTTTTCGGTTGTTGGCCAGATCTTATGCTTGGAGTGGTGTCAGATCAGTCACTCTCAAAGCAACTTCGAGGAATGAGAATCAATTTGATTGTGTATCAATTCACATCAAGGGCACAGTCTTGATCCTTATTGACTATGTACTTCAAGCATACCCTGCTAATTTTATTTCGAAATAAGGCAATTCCATCAGATTGACCTCGTATAAGAGGAAACTATCCATTCTGCAAATTTCAAACAAGGTCCTAAGCAGGAGATTGCTGTAACATACAGATTTTTAACCCGATTACATGAAAGAATTATGAGAAACAGTGCCTTCCAGATTTTGTTGCTTGAAGCATTAAATGGAGTTGTAACTAACAACTAGCCGGACAGTCTATCACCACCAAATCCAGACTCCAGGTACCATGCTTGGTTGAGATGACTAACATCACCCCAAGACTTAAGGGTCCACTCATCCTCGCCAGATATATGAAATATGTTGATAGATGTGTTTAACACCTTTCCTCCAAACATTCGATTAGGGGAAGCCCGGTTGTAAAGTGCTCTGATGGCACCCCCGTGAGAGACCACGACCACGCATTGCCCTGCACCACCAATAAGGAGCAATAACGTATGAAGTCAATCCCCAAGTAAAGAAAGAACACGACTTCAGAAAATTTTAGACCATTTAAATGATAACAGGGTAGCTTTTCCAATCATACAGAATTTTCCCACGGACATCATCACATTGATACAAATTACAAGGTATTTCAAGCTAACATATGCTATGTGGATGGAAAAGAGTAGGTATCTAGCAATCATCGCTTAAGTTTGAACAAAAAGAGTAGAAAATAAGAGATACCAAACTCCCGATGAATTAAAGTTTTACAAAGTTAATAGGATATAAGACGTTATCAACAGCTGTACCTATATGCTTCTTGGCAATTCTCTGCAATGATGACGTGCAGCGCTGATAAAGTTGATCAAGACTTTCTCCACCACCCTGTACATGGGATGAATATTGATGAGCAATAATCTTAACTAGTACAAGTCATTGACATCATTTTCCAATATCTTTTGCATGTCTAACTCTTTGTCTAGTGCATGAAGTTTTTACGTACTGGTTATTTTAGTGATAACCTGATCAACAATCCCCTATTTCTTGTGCATATCACACGGCAGGTAATAGGTTGTTTTCACTATATGATTAAAGAATGCTACAGCCTCCAAAATTATACTTATGCTCTACAAAGAATGCTACAGCCTCCAAAATTATACTTATGCTCTACAAACTCATTAGCTTACGGAGCAAGACCTCCACCTCTCATACAACTACCGTCATTCAGCTCTTCATCTTACCTACTGTTTAGGAGGCCAAGTTCTGCTTTATGGACGCAATTAACAGCCCTTTTGAACAAGGTTCACTAGAACTACGCTGCTGTGCAAAATAGCCACAATAGGTACAACTGAGTTGAGGATTACTTACTGGGATTTCTTGACTGGTGCTGTGGGATTTAAAGGCTTGGTAAGCCTTAGTTCTAACTGTGGCAGCTTCACGTATTGTAAGGCCTTGAATATCCCCTAAATTTCTTTCTCGAAGATCTGGATCCTTGAATACCTGAAACCAAATTCCAATCAAGTAAAAACATTAAAATAAATAACAGATGCCACTCAACATATACCAGGTCCCTTACCAAACTCTGGCTTCATGAAAATCAAATGATCAAAAGAAATACTTGCATAATACTAGTGTGATCGTCAAGAATAAAACTTTGTTCTCTGTTTTGTTGACCAACAAAATCAAGCTCATCGTTGCTACATTATGCAGATAAAAACAACTATGACATCATCACAGCATATCCAAACCTCAGATAGGCCACACCGATCAGCAATCGTCTCCGCTGTTACAAGAGCTCTCTTCAGATCAGAAGAGTACACAGCAGAAACTTTAAATTCCCTTGATACACGATCACCCACCTAAACAAAATGTAACCCGATTATTTTTATTCTTTTTAAATAAAAGATTGTGATAATAAAAAAGTGGTCATACAGATTCAGGACTCACCAAAGCTGCTTGCTCTCTCCCGACTTCATTCAACTCCACATCCAGATGTCCCTGTCGGGTCGTTTCACAAAGACACAGTGCCGTTTCGCGCTTAAACAAATTACATTTTCGAAACAAAAACAAAAACTTAACAGAAAAAATAAAGAATAACAAACCTGAATTTTTCCAGATGCGTTCCATTCCGTTTCACCGTGACGCACCACGATGACCTCACAGTAAGCCGGCTGTTCGATGCTGAACCAGATTACACCTCACTAGTTACAGTCGTTTTACAATTCAGAAAACAAATTCCAAACTGGAACTAGGAATCGGGACCGTACCCGGAGTCAGTCTCGGCCATGGATGTCGGCTCAGTGAGTCTGGTAGCGAGTTAAAATCTTTAACGAAGAAGAAGAAACAGAATAAGAAATTGTGGCGCTGTTATTGAAGTGCGCCAGGTGCGCTGTGCCGCCTTTTCTTGTGGAATATATGCGTTATTGCGTTAGTAGAACCGTCTAAGGCTTGTTTTCTTTCCAAAGATCTTTTGGCCCAAACGGACTATCGGATCAAAAAGTATGTTTATGGTTTATGCCCATAATTTTTAATTATTTACATAATTAATAAAGGAATAACAATAGATAACACTTTTATTTTTATTTTTTATTTTAAAAAAATTAGTTAGATAATGCTGAATCAGGCCGGGCTAAGCTCACTGTAGAGCTGATCGGGCCGAGCCGAGCTCATTGCCATACACCAACATAGGACATGAAACTCGGTATTTGCAAAGGCACTAAAACTTAGAAAACAAAACTATTATCTTTTATTAAAATTGATGAGAGCGACACACCAACGAAACACAATATATTGGTAGGAGTACGACAAATTCAAACATGAAAACCAACGAAGTGAACACTTAATGCTCTCAGCAATTCCTGACAGAAGCAAAGAAAAAATGGAGCCGTCTACTGAGAAAAGAAGAGAGAGTTCCATGTCCAAAACAAGAAATTCGTCAGAGGAGTTTCTCGGGGACACACTTCAGGCGAAGATGGTGGAATTGATTATGACGCAAGAAGAACTAAAGAAAGCCAGGTACAGTGCCATGGAATCGTGGCTAGATTCAGCGCCTTTCATTGACGAGCTTGAAAAGTTGCAGTCAGGCCTTTCAAGTGCCAAGAACCGAACATCCATGTCCAATCTCGTGATATCAGAACTCGAATCGCAGATGGAGGACAGCAGAAAGGAGCTCAGAACTAAGAAGGGGGAGGAATTGAAGGTTACTAAACTGACTAATGAATTGACTCAAGCTCTGGATCAAGCACGTGAAGACTTACGGACCGTTAAGCGGCTCAGAGACGAAGAACGCGTGGACAGGTCGAGTCTGAAACTTGTCCTCAGGATGAGGAAGCAGACTCTGAAGACGCTGCAATTGACTCTCCGAGCCACATGCCTTGAAACGGAAGCTTTCGCTGCATCGGCGGCCAGCGCAATCCAAATTATCAACATTTCAGAAACTGAAAGCGCCATGATTGAGCATTCGCGTGAGGAATATTATGCGTTGAAAAAGAGAGCCGAAGATGAAGAGGCACTTGCAGAGTGGAGGATTAACGTGTCCATGGAACAGAAACTCGCAGCGGAGGCACGCCGAAATTTGGTTTTGACAAGGTTAAGAGGACTGAACTCCGATGGAAGTTCGATGAGAACCGTAAACGACGAAAACCCAATGGCAGATGAAGGTCATGAACATGTCATTGTAGAGGAAGAAAAGAAATTGGAGGAAGAGATCATTGAAATAGTTGTTCCCAAGACTCAAACAAGATCAAATGCTATATCGAATGGTCGGAATACATCTAGGAAAACAAGGTCAAGAAATGATAGCGGGAAAAGGCTTCAGCAAAAGAAGAAGCAAAAGAAGAAGAAAGCTTCCATTTTCAGTCAACTCAAAAGCTTTCTTGTGCGGAGCATCTCAAAGCTGTTTAAATGAGTCCAGATGTGTTATGATAAAGTTTAACGAAATCGGTTTCCATTATCAATAATGTTCCCGATCCTGGTTTCAGAAATAAATCCAGTTTCTGCTGTGATTGCTGCCCCGGAAATTTGCAAGGCAATTCAATCCTTTGTTTTTATCAAGGAAAACAACCTCCAACTCTACTACAAGTTGTTAGACATTTTCCCTATATATTGGACAACAATTAATTGTAATTTTCGGTTTTTAATAACTTAATAGTTAAGTTATATAATTTGATCTGGATAAAGATAATAAAGTGGTTCAATAAATGATCTAAATCAATGTGTAGAAGTTCAGGTCCATTAAAATGGACCTCACTCAGTGTGAGTAGACTCATATTGAGCATGTGACGGGAAAGTTCGATATGAAAGCTATATATATAAGGTTAAGATCTTATGTAGCTGTTTAAGTAATTCATGAACATTCGGATTTTCTAACTCGTCAAGAAGTTCAAGTGTTAAGAAAGTTGCAAAAAGACGTTAATGGCATTCTGGTGATCAACTTTTGCGAAGGTTGTCTAGAAAACGAACTTGTTTCGGCTTCGAAAGCTCGTTGAAAGTCATGGAATCGAAATAAGTATTTTTCATGTTTTCGTCTTTCATTCTATTTCACGTTTGATCCTAGATGCGTAATTGGGGCTCATGTTACGCATTAAACGTGATGTCAAAGCCAAGTTACATGATCGGATGAAAGAAAACAAAAATTTTTTAGTTTTTCTCTCTATGGAACTTGGTGAAAACTGATCCGTTTTTTGGTTTTTCTTTGCGTATGGTTGCTTGAATACATGTTGAATGTGTTTAACATTGAAAAAATAGGGTTAAACGAGCTTTAGAGGTCTAAAAATCAATATAAAAGTTGCCAAAAATCACTTATTTTTGACAAGGAGAGAGAAAACATCAGACGCATGTACCACGAACATGTGGATAGCTGGGGTGCTGCCATGTGTCAGTGCGAGAGACACACACACCAGAGTCGGTAGGCATGTGGGTGCGCATTTGACATGTGGGGCAGTCCACCGCATGTGCAATGCCCCTTCGAACACGCACACATTAACTTTATCCAATGACGTCATACTGACATCAACGTTATAGTAGCACTAACGTTAGTAGTATTGAAAAAAACTCAAATTTTCAAAATTTTCGTAAAGGTACCTTAGGTTATTTTGGGGGGTCAATTTCTGGGGCGGAAGATTTTGTAAAGTGAGTTTTTTATTTTTCTGGAATTTATTACATGAGTAATAAATTAAAATTTAACTCTAGAAAAATGAATTAAGACATTTTAAAGTGATTTTCGTGCAATAAACTTGACATAAGGGAGATACATAAGATTCCCATGTCTCGAGTGATCGATTTAGTGTTCGGTGACACACAATGATCACTCTAATGAGATTTTTTGCTACGAAAATCTCAAATAAAGTTATCAGAAAATGTCTTCAGCATTAGTATAAGATAATTAGAATGTGCATCTGTTTTTGCATTTATTGATGAAATATTGTCACATACTGCATGCCCATAAAGAATGTGAGGATAACATAAAGATATATACCTTGTCTTTGTGGATCTTTTAGAAACTAATGAGCATGTAGTCACCACAGTGCCCTTTCTAATCAGTATTTTGAATTGTTCCACTCACATGTTATACGATGTCTCTAGTCTCATGTTTAATTATTCCGCCCATAAGTATTAGCCTTACATGAGATTTTGAGATGGGCATAAAGGTATTAGATGGAGGAAAGTCGTTGCTTGAATAATCTTTTGTCTACAAGGGATAGTGTCATAAGATTTTATGGTGTGTACTCTAATCGCTTTTATGTGGAAGTCTAATTGCATATATTGTGTATTCAGCCCATAGGTGTTTCATAATATTTGTGACCAGATTCTCGGTACAAATACTATTTAATGGCTTTGAGTATCGTTGTTATCCTACATTTGTGCTAATCTTTCCATTGTCATTTTGCAGTCACCTTTTTGTTCAGCAATCACAATGTCACTATTGAAACCCTTACTGGTTTCAATTCGAAGAAGTGGATAGAGAATGTATTGAATGTAATGGAGATGGCAGAAATTGATATGGCTATATGTAAGGATAGATCATTTCCACTTATATCCAGAGTTTGAAAGCTCATAAAATAGCCTTATAGCTTGGGATCGGTCGAACAAAATGTGTTGACTATTAAGAGATCCATACTTGACCATCTGCTAAGTGGACTTCTAGAGATAGACATAGAGAAGAAGTTTCTTGATAATGTCTCTCAAAGGTACACAGCCTCATCTAATGCTGAGGTAAGTACTTTGATGAAAGAATTATTCTCCATGAGGTGTACTAGAGATAGGGAAGTGATGGAGTACATATCAAGAATGATCCATCTTTATAGTAGATTGAAGATGTTGAATATTCCTCTTCCTAATGTCATCATAGCTCACTAGACTCTGAACACACTCCCTCTATAGTTTAGTAATCTAGTGAAGACATATTACTCGCTAGATGAGGAATGAGACTTTAATGCTTTGATTGGCCATTGTGTTGCTGAGGAGGAGAAACTTAAGATTACTACTCCTACAGTCCTTGAAGCAAGTAAAGGGAAGGAAAAAATGAAGCCCACTAAGTTCAAAGGTAGAAAGTCTAAATCTTCTCCACATGCTGATGCTGGTCAATCCAGTGTTGGTAAAGGTCCTGTGGACATAAAGAAGCTAGCGGCATAAGGCCTGGAAGGAAAGACTGAAACCATCAGGTTACTCCTTGGCTTCTCAATTCATAAATCTAATTATGTTATAGACACATCCGACTTTTGGTGGTTAGATGGTGGAACATCTAATTGAGTTGCCTCCACAGTGTAGGGATTTATATCCAGGATGGAGTCAAGTAAAGGGAAGGAGAAACTGATGGTTGGTAGCAATTAAGAAGTAAATATTATATCTATAGGGGATGTAAGTTATAAACCTTGTTGCAATGTTCACTTTGATTTTACATAAACATTTTATATTTGATTTTTGTATCAAATTTTGATTAAAAAAAGTTATCATTTTTTAATTAATGTTATACAGTTGTTGTTTAATACAAAACATATTGGTACAACTTTCTTGTCATATGGTTTATATGGAATGTGTCTTACCTCAGATTAGATATATGCTTCTTCAGATCTTGCCGAACAAGTCAGAAAAGGAGAACCCTAATGAAGAATAAGTCATACATGTTGTGGTATAAAGATTAAGCCACATTTCCAGAGCTAGGGTGGAGAGATTGGTTAAGGAAAACATTTTTATAACTCTGGATTTTGTGATCTAGAAACATGCATTGATTGTTATAGGGGTAAGTTGACTAAAATAAGGTGAAAGGGGTCAACTCGTGCTTCTGACTTATTGGGTCTAATACATACGAATAAGTAGACCTTATATAGTTGTATTGTGCAATTCCAAGACTTTTCTGACATTTAATGAGAATTATTCTCATTACAGTTTATGTGTTCTTGTTTAAAGAATGTCTGAAGTTCTTGATGAGTTTAAGATCTTTATGACTGAAGGTTGAGAACCAATTGAAAAAATCCATCAAGATTGTCAAATTTGACCATGGAGAAGAATACTATAGCAAACATGGTGTTTCAAGACATGAAAAGGTCCGTTTGCTAGATATATAGGATTGATTGGAATAATGACTCAGTTCATTATACCATATAGCCCTAAGAAAAATGGTGTGTTGTCAAAAGGTGTAGCCACACCCTAAAGGACATGAAAAAGTCAATACAGAATAGGACTAATCTACCTAATTATCTAGAAAGGGTGAAACCTAGCCTTGCACACAATTGTGTATAAGGTTACCCTACTGAGGTGCACTAGTATAATCCTTATGAAAATAAATTACAAGCTCATTTAATTCGTTATTATTTAGTGGGATATCTCGACAACTCTAAAGGTTATAGATTTTACTATAGAGAAGGAGGGGCCATAATAGTGAAATCGCAGACGGCTAAGTTTCTGAAATATGATGTCCATGATGAGGAGGATCTTCACATCCTTTTGGAGATAACAGGACGGATACTGCGATTATTTCGTATCCACTTCTCATATAGTCAGGTCCGTTAAATGTAGGTCCAAGTACCATGCCTATGCAAACACATGAACTTATACCTGTTCATAAAGAGATTTTTTAGGTACAAAAACCTATGCCGTTGTGTAGATCCACCAGAGAGAGGTGACTTGTTGTCTCACCATATTACATAGTCTATTTGGGTGAGCAAGATTATGACATAGGACATGTTGTGAATCCAATTACTTTTATAAAAGCTGTTTCTGAACCCCATGTGGATATGTGGTGAGAAGCAATGAAGGATGTGATGTAGTCTATAAGGTATAATCAGGTATGAGAGCTTATTGATTTACCTCAATATTGCAGGCCTGTCAGTTACAAGTGGCTATTTAAGACCAAGAAGGACACACAAGGTCAAGTTGAGCAGTTTAAGGAGCGTTTGCTTGCTAGGGGATTCACTCAGAGAGAAGGAGTTGATTTCAATGTTACCTTCTCTCCTGTATCCTTGAATGGTGTATTTAAAGTGATGATGACAATAGTACCTCATTATGATATAGAGCTACATCAGATGGACGTTAAGACCGTTTTCTTGAATGGTGACCTTTATGAGGAGGTCTATATAGAGCAACCTGAAGGGTTTCAGGATTAAGATGCAATTGAAAAAGTTTATAAGTTGACTAAGTCAATATACGGTCTGAAACAAGCTTCTAGACAATGATACTTAAAGTTTGACGAGGTTTTGACTTCATTCGGGTTTGTGGAAAACAAAGTTGAAAGATGCTTATACTATAAGGTCAGGGGGAGCAAAGTAATCTTTTTATTACTATACGTGGATGATATCTTATGTCAAATGATTTGACCATGTTGCATGAAGTAAAGCAAATTTTTGCCAAACACTTTGACATGAAGGATTTAGGTTAAGCATCTTTTGTCCTCGATATGCAAATTCACCGGGACAGATCTCAATACTCATTGAGCCTCTGCTACAAAGGTTTAATATGGATGATTGTAAACCTGTTGTAGCACCTATCTCTCACGTAAGAGATTATCTTTGGCACAATGTGCAAAGAATGAAATCGAGAGAGAGACTATATGGAATGTCTCGTATTCTAGTGCAGTTAGTAGCCTAATGTATGCCCAGGTGTGCACTAGACTGGACATTATTTTTGTTGTCGGACAGTTGGGTCGATATCTGATACCCAGTTATGGACCATTAGAATTCAGTTAAGCAAGTTGAGATACCTAAAAGGTACTAAGGATTATACGTTGACATACAGAAAAGTCAACAATTTAAACCTCACAGTGTATACAGGCTTCGATTTCGCTACGTGTCTAGATGATCGCAAATCCACATCGGGGACATTTTTATGTTGGCAGATGGCGCAATATCATGGAACAGTATCAAGCATACACTGGTAACTTCCTCAATCATGTATGCAGAGTTTGTTGTATGTTATGGAGCTACTACACAGGCGGTTTGGCTCAAAAACTTAATTTCTGAGTTGTTTGTGATAGATTCGATAGCTAGACTCATTCGACTATATTGTGATAATCTTGCTGCAATGTTGTTTAGTAACAACAACAAGAATATCTTAGGGTATAAGAATTTAGAGGTCAAGTACTTAACCATAAAGGAGTTTATTCAAATGGGTGACGTTGAAGTGGAACACACCAGGATTGAGGAGATGTTAGTTGATCCATTGACTAAAGGACTTCTCCCACTAGTGTTTGTTAGACACGTATCAAGTATGGGCATGTTAAAATCCTTAAACAACAATAGTTAGGGATCTTTGTATTTGCTTCTTAAAAGTTTATACATTTTGATGTATTATGACATTGTGATTATTTATTAATATAGATGATCATCTTTTTATCCTCAGTAATAATTGTTCTTATGTATGGTCATAATATATACATACGAAAGCCTTAAGATTTGTGTTGATCTTAAGCATTTTAAAGGTCATTGGGTATATATAAAGATTGACTTTGAGCTTTTGTCATCTTGACACATACAATTTAGTTTGGATATCCATAAATTTAACATGACATAGGAGGATACAAATTTTTAATCCTATAAAAGTTCTTTAGTGTAGTTTAGCATTCAGTTGGGAGAACATAAGGGTTTTTTCTAATGTTGTTTAGCATTCAGTGAAAAATTGCTTAGCATTTGGTAAGAGAAAACATGATTTT
>JANPWT010000245.1:32022328-32032424 GCA_024678245.1 Erythroxylum densum | reverse complement strand
CAAACATCTTTAATAAACAGTTAATACAATCCGCTGGTCAAACCAGCAGATATAATCAACTATTAGCTATCAGCTGATTACCAAACGGGACCTTTAATCTCAAATTTTAAATGATTGCATGGATAAGAAAATTCGAATCCACGAATCAACGAGTTTTTCCGTATACAAAACCCGTCCAATGAAACACACAAAGGGACAAGACTGATGCATTAAAAAGTTTTTGTTGCTTGCTTTGCTCGGAGAAGCCAGCACCCTGCTGCACTGTAGGTTTAATGCGAGACACGTGCATTATGCGGCGGCTATCTTCTGTTTTGCTGTTGTCTCCTTCAGTGCTTCTCCGATCCAAAGTACACGTTTTGATTATATCACGTCATCTTTATTTCTCTTAGTGAATAGGAAAGACCCTTTGTTGGATTTCTATACCTAAATGGCTAAATCATAAGTTAAAGACAAAAGAAAACAGCGACAAGACGTTACGAAGAGTAGAGGGCAGTGCTCGGAATCAGTCAAGACGACCTCATTTTGATCATAACAACTAACAAGTCACCTATTTCTGTTTCTTTTACTTTTTTTCTATTTCTATTTTGTAGTTTGACCTCGCATCACCGTCTACCAAAACGACCAAAATCTGATCGGACGGTTGTGACCAAGCTTACCAAAAAAAGTCAAAACTCAGCCATTTAAACTTTAAAGCCACTTTCAGTTAAATAAATCCATGGTCATTTCTATTTCTATTTCTCCATCTGTTTCTCTTTTCTGTTTTTGTGAAGAAAGGGAGAGATATTTACATTTTCCGTTGGGATCATGAAACTCAAAGATCGGATCGAGAGTTAACGCTCTTTGGACCCTACTCCATAGACCTCTCTCTCTCTCTCTATATATATATATATCTCACTCGCCACGTCTGTTCCACTCTCTGCCAATTTGACAAAGGCCACTTCTTTCTCTGCAGGCGCTGGCTCACTTGAATCAAGGAACACATAGAGAGGGCAGAGAAATTCATATTTTGAAACTCTTTTTCCAATTTTGGTACGTAAGCTAGGATAGAAGGTTTTTGATCTGTGTTCTTCTTCTTCGTTCTGAAAGCTTTTTGCTTTATGAGTCTTGCGACACTCTCTGTCTCTGTGGGTGTTCAAAGTCTTCTGATTTTCCAGAATCCTGAATGTTATGCTTTGTTAAAGAAATATCTCTTTTTGTCTACTGATCATGGGTTACTGAGATGAAGGTATAATTGTTTGAAACTTTTTATTGTTACCTCCAACGCCATGACTGACTTTCTTCCAATTCAACGTGGCAATGAAGAAAGTGAGTGATGGGAGGAATGTGGTTAAAGACGCGTATAGTAAGACAACGAGTTCCTATCTCTTTGCTTTGATTGCTCCCATGTTTTTTCAGTACATACATGTTCACTTTTATCTGCTAGTTATAAGGAGTTATCTACTGACGTTTTGCCCCTTCTCTCCATTTGTTATGTTTATCTGTGAAGGCGAGTTTCGTTGTTTAATGTACAAAGAACAAAGACATTTTCGGCCTATCAGCCCGAATAGGACCATATACTTTTTCTTTCTTATTTTGTTTGTTTCATTTCATTTCTTTCTTTATGCCTCTCTTTAGAAGAGAAATAACGAGGCTAACTTCTAGGATCAGTAATTAATGTTTCACATATTCCACTTCTTAATGGCTTCTAGATACTGGTTTACCTAATTCCATGTTTTTAGTAAAGGTCTAATATTTGTATAGGTTTCGACTTCCGATCAAACACATACATGTATAATGAGTGACAAAAGAATGGCTAGTTTACAGATTAAATGTTGTTTCTTTGCAACAGTATTCTTGGACATTGTTACCTTTTGTAGCTGAGAAGCAAAGAAAGAGCAGAAAATGTCATCATCAAGCTCGCCGTGCGCCGCATGCAAGTTACTCAGGCGAAAATGCACTCAAGAATGCGTTTTTGCACCATATTTTCCCGCAGACCAGCCTCAAAAGTTTGCCAGTGTCCACAAGGTATTTGGTGCTAGCAATGTTACCAAGCTTCTCAATGAGCTCAACTTTGCTGAACGAGAAGATGCTGTGAAGTCACTTGCTTTTGAAGCTGAGACTCGTTTGAGCGATCCGATCTATGGTTGTGTTGGCATCATCTCAATTCTTCAGCACAAACTCCGGCAGCTCCATTGTGATCTTGACACAGCAAGAAAAGAGCTTGCAACCTACATCGGTCCACAAGCAATGCTTCCAATCCTGCATCCACCATCGTTTATACCACAACAGCAGTTGAGTAACCCACCATCGACGGTGGTGCAACATGGGAGGATTCCGATGATGGGAATTCCTACCGGTGGTGGCGGCAGAGGACAGTTGATGTTACGTGAGCCCCAGCATCAGCAACATCAACACCAACAACATAGCCATCAGCAACAACAGCAAATATTTGAGGTACAACAATTGGCAGCTGTTAGAGAGCAGCAAGAGATGTATAGGACATATGAACAGCAACAACAACAGCAAAACCATCATCAAACACCTCAACAACAAGACTTTCTTCGGTTTAACGGTGCGTTTGAGGGAACAAGACAGATTGCTGCTACGGGGTTCAATCATATTACCTCTGCTGCAATGTCACCATCTTTGGCTTTGAGTAACTTTGACAATAACCCTTATCATCAGGTTTCACCGCACGCAGAACATGATCTCCACCATCAGCTTCAGGCACAGCTTTTACTTCAGACACAACAACAGCCTCCAAAAGCCCAACAGCAAAGATCTGGGAGTGAGGAGGGCGTATAATGAGTTTTAGTTCATCACTTGAATGTTCTTCTGCAGTCCTTTATGCATCAATTTTATCTCCAAGCTACGTAGTTTATTCTTTTTTAACTGTGTACTCGTTGTCTTCTGCTGTTTTTTTAGCGGCATCATATGAGGATTTGTGCCAAACGCCAAACATTCTCACTTGACATGATTGCAACCTTATAGTAATTCGGCATGCTTAGTACCATAAACAGGGAATGGTTTTTGACGGCACTTGGAAAAACAAATTTTAATCCTAGTCGCATCCACAACTACCTCCCTGCTATATGTATTCCTATAACAGTTTGTTCGCTTGACACTTGCATTTCCATTTCCCCTTTACCGAAGCTTTTTCAATTATTTGGAGAACTTTTAGCACCTTATGGACTTACAGGGACATAGTTGCTGTATTTTGGTTCATGCAACTCTAAAGTATGAGAGCGAGATTTTATTACATTTCAACCATATTGATTAAGAAACGAGTGTTAAATTATTTACATAGTATATGCATAATATAAGCATTCATAATGTACTAGCTTCTTTTTTAATTGTATAACCTAGAATTGTAAAATGTTGACTCATTGCAAAAGGTTTCCTCTTTGTGAGGGTAGAGGGAGGTAAACTTTGCTTTGCATTTTTTTTACAAAAAAAAAGTATTTCCGTTATTCAAACTTATGACTTATTGATCATAAAGTAACAATTTTTACCGCCCATATCCAACTATATAAAACAATATATTCTTTGAAAAATGACATGATAACTTTTTTTATTTCAGTTAAACTCACACTATTTTTTAGTGCAAATTGAAAAAAATTATTTTGATTTACAATAACTCAAAATTTTCATACTTTAAATAAATTATTTAATAAATTAAATAAGTGATAAATTTAATTCAATAGATGCTTATAAATTTTAAGTATTTGTTATAATCTTTAAAATTGAGGTGAATTGAAGCTTTTACAATACAACTCAAACCTAAAATATCTTATAGGTATTTATTTAGAGGACATGATCATATTGATAGTATTGATAATCCAAATGTGGATCTTACAGGACTCGGTAAAGATGCCTCATCTTGTTGAAGTTAATTTTGATCTGTAACATTAGTGGTGTTAGTGGTTCTCATATGTTAGTAGTGTTAGTGGTGTTAATAGTTATTGTGTCTTAGTGGCGACATAAAATTAGAAATTTTCGTTGTAACTTTGGTCTATTTATAGGCATTGTTGTAACTTGTTCAACGATAAATATATATCAGTGTTCTTATTCTGTTCAACTTGTTTTACTCTTATACTCTTGTCTTAATTTTAATAGTGGTATTAAAGCCATAGCCATGAATAGCTCGATCCAAATTTCAGTTCCTGTCTTGGATGGTAAAAATTACAATCGGTGGACTACTCAGATGAGGGCACTTTTCGACTACCACAAGTTGTTAAATGTCGTGGAGAATGGCATTGTTGATATTGGAGAAAATGCTAGTGATATAGATAAGGCAACCTATCATGACAACAAGAAGAAGGATAAGAAAGCCCTATATTTAATTCATCAAGGAGTTAATGATGAAGTCTTTGAGAAGATTGCCAGAGCAACTACATCAAAACAAGCCTGGGATACGTTGCTGATGACATACAAAGGAGTAGAGAAGATTATGAATGTGTGACTCCAAACCTTAAGGCGGCAATATGAAATCTTACAAATGGAATCCTCTGAGATGGTGGAAAATTATGTAAGTCATCTTCTTGCTTTGACAAATCAAATGAAAATAAATGGAGAAGAGTACAAGGAGCAAGCAAAGGTGGAGAAAATTTTGCAGTCACCAACCCCTAAATTTGAGCATGTAATTGTGGTCATTGAAAAAGCACATGATTTATCCTTGATGACTGTCGATGAAGTATCGAGTACCTTACAAACCTATGAGTAATAGAAGAATGAAAGGCAGCTGGAGAAGCCAATTGGTAGGCCTTTCAAAGTTGAGTTTCTATCAAAACTAAACAAGCTGGTGAAACCACACAGAAGCAAGGAAATTCACGTGGTGGAGAGCAAGTTCACGGTGGCCATTACAATAGCAAAAATCATGGTGATTATAATTTTAGAGTTGGCCACAACAACAACAACCAGAACAAATCAGATTCGAATCATCAAAGACATCAAAATTTCAGAGGTCGGAGTCATGGTAATTGTAAAAGAAGGTACAATAAGTATGATGTTGAATGTTATTCTTGTCACAAATTTGGTCATTATGCCAACAAGAGTAGATATAGAGACAATGATCAAAAAGCCCATTGTACGTAAGAAAATGATGACCAGAACCATGCCATTTTGATGGTTACGGCCACCAGTGAAGTACTGAACTACCACACATGGTTTCTTGATACTAGATGCACTAACCATATATGTGGTAAGAAGGAGCTTTTTATTGATCTTAATTAGTTTGTCTACTCTAAAGTAAAGTTTGCTGATGATAGCATTGCGTCGGTGATGAGGAAAAGAAAATTTTTAATCAAGTTGAAGAATGGAGATCATAATTATATTCCAGACGTCTTCCACGTGCCTGACATGAAGAGTAATATACTTAGCATCAGTTAATTATTGGCGAAAAGGTATAAGATGTACATTCAAGACAACCATTTTTTAATTTTTGATATAAAAGGTACACTCATTCTAAAGGCACGTTTGATAAAAAAAACCTGCATGTTTCGGGTTAAGACTTCAAATGATGTTCATGCATACTTTAATCCAATGGCAACAAAATGAGTCTTGGCTATGGCATCTACGGTTTGGTCACCTAAATTTCCAAAGCTTGAAGTTGCTTGCTCAACGCAATATGGTAAAAGGCCTGTCGAGCATAGACCATCCAAATCAACTTTACGAAGCTTATGTCTTTGGCAAGTAGAGTAGATTGCCATTTGTAGTTGGAAATAATCAGCAAGCAAGTCAGCCACTTGAACTAGTTCATTCTGACGTGTACAGTTCGATAAATGTCAATTCAAACAGCAATAATAGGCACTTCTTGACCTTTATTGATGATTTTACTAGAAAAATTTAGATTTACTTATCGCCAAGAAAATCTAAAGTTTTTACATGCTTTAAGAAGTTCAAGACTCATGTAAAGAAACAAAGTGGTTGTTGTATTAAATAATTATGCATAAATGGCAGAGGTGAATATACATCTATTGAATTTAAGAAGTTTCTTGACGAATATGGAAGTTGGCATAATATTACTCCTCCCTACACTCCACAACACAACGGAGTTGCTGAATGGAAGAACATAACCATCTTGGACCTGTCGAGGAGCATGTTAAAGGAGAAGGGGATGCCTAATTCCTTTTAGGCAGAAGCTATTTCTTGTTCTGTTTACTTATTAAATTGGTCTCCTACAAGGAGTGTCAAAAATATAACTCCTACTAAAGCATAGTTCAGAATCAAGCGAATAATAAGGCATCTTAGAGTGTTTGGCTCTATTGCCTATGCCCATGTACTAGCACCAACGAGGATGAAGCTTGATGATTGTGGAGAGAAAACTATCTTTGTAGGTTATATACACGGAGTTTACAAGCTCTTTAATCTATTGACAAAGAAGATCATTGTAAGCAGAGATGTATTATTTGTTGAAGATGAAGCATGGAATTGGGATTTAGACACACAAAAGGACTCACAAAGATGACCCATTGAACTTGTTGAAGAAACCCTCAAGTTGAAGCTCCTGACATAAATGAAGAAATTGCACCAGCCCCTCTTCCATCACAAGTACCTGTTGTTACCGAGAGACCAAAGCGACAAAGATAACTTCCTGTCACTCTGCGAGACTATGACATAAATGATACTATTGATCATGATGGAAACATAGTGCACTTTGCTATGTATGCATATTGTGAACCTATTATTTTTAACGAAGTTATTCAAGACCCTAAGTGGGTGAAAGCTATGGTAGAGGAAATGAATTCAGTCGAGAAGAACAACACATAGGAGCTTGTCAATGTTCGATAAGGCTGCAAACCCATTTATGCGAAGTGGGTTTTTAAGACCAAAGTAAAGGAAAATGGAGAGGTAGAAAGGTATAAAGCAAGATTGGTTGCAAAGGGATATAATCAAAGACTTGGACTTGACTATTAAGAGGTATATTGCCTTGTAGCTTGAATGGAAACCTACAAGTTAATAATTGCCTTAGCTGCGTATAATCAATGGAAGATCCATCAAATGGATATAAAGTTGACCTTTTTAAATGGTTCACTTTAAGAGGAAGTTTTTGTTAGGCAATCCCCTGCATTCTTGAAGCAAGGAAATGAAGAGAAGGTGTACAAATTAAAAAGGCATTGTACGATCTCAAACAAACCCCACGAGCATGGAACAAGCGCATTGACTCCTTTATTGAAGATGGATTCAAGAAATGTCCATTTGAACATGCTCTATATATGAAAATCAATGGTGTTGGTGATAGTTTGTTGTTGCGTCTTTACGTCGATAACCTGATTTTTACAAGAAATAATCCTCAAATGATTGAAGACTTCAAGAAATCCATTATGCAAGAATTCGATATGATAGGCCTTGGACTAATGTCATACTCCCTCAGTATAGAAGTTGTTCACAAAGATGACGAAATTTTTATCTCACAAAGGAGGTATACTTCTGACATTTTGAAGAAGTTCAACATGCAAGAGAGTAATTCCACAAGAACTCCAGTAGAGGTTGGTATAAAACTGTCTAAAGATGGAGAAGGATCATTTGTTGATCCAACCCACTTTAAACAAATTGTTGGTAGTTTGTGATACCTCACATGTACACGGCCAGACATTACATATGGTGTTGGCATGATTGGCAGATTTATGAATGATCCTTACCAGTCATATTTAAAAGTTGCTAAGAGAATATTGAGGTATTTAAAGGGTACCCTTGATTATGATCTTTTTAATTCTACATTCAGTAACTCTCTTGTTGATTTTTTTATAGTGATTGGGGAGGAAATTTAGACAACCGAAAGAGTATTACTGGATATTGCTTCTTTTATGGATCTACTGCTCACTTTTATTCTTCGAAGAAGCAGTCTATTGTAGCATTGTAAACTTGTGAAGTAGAGTATGTTACTGCCTCAGCAAGTGCTTGTCAAGCTATTTGGTTACTTAATATGATGAATCACATGCACAATCTAATGAAAACACCTGTGTAGATTTTTTTGACAATGTTTCAGCTATTAACTTGGTAAAAAATCCAGTGTCAAATGGGAGAAGTAAACATATAGATATTCATTTTCATTAGAAGGTGTATATGATGGTGTATATGAGTGGCCAATATTCTCACCTCTTATTGCCTTTTCCAGTGTCAAAACTACCTCATCAGAATGGCACAATAGATTAGGCTACCCTACACTTCCAATTTTAAAACATGTCATTTCCAGTAATCATCTAGATTTATCATCCTCTATTCCATTGCATCTTTCATGTAATGCACGTTATTGCAATAAGAGTCACAAACTTTCTTTTTCTAACTCTGCCATTACTTTAAGTTAGCCTCTTCAAATAATTTTTTATGATGTCTAAACCTCACCAATTGTCTCTTATGATGGCTTTAAGTATTACGTCATCTTTGTGGATCATTATACCAAATATATTTGGTTTTATCCTTTAAAACAAAAACCGGGTGTGAAAGAAATATTCATCAGATTTAAAACCATTATAGAAAAAATACTGTAATGATCACATTAATGTCTTATATTTTGATAATGGTGGTGAATATCTTGCCCTTTCTAATTTCCTTGTTCTTCAGGGTATAGCTCATTTCACTACTCCGCCCCACAAACCTGAACACAATGGTTTCTCTGAATGTTGACGTCTCCATATTATCGAAACAAGTCTCACTCTTCTCTCTCATGCCTCTATTCCATTAACTTACTAGTCTAATGCCTTTGCCATAGCAATGTATTTGATTAATCGATTGCAAACTCCGACATTAAATCTCTCATCTCCATATGAAAATTTTTTTGGTTGTCCTCCTAATTGCTCAAAACTCAAAGTATTTGGGTGCCTATGTTACCGTTGACTTCAGTCATATACCTGTCACAAATTAGACTCTCCATCTAGACCTTGTGTTTTCCTAGGATACTCACTAACTCAAAGGGCCTACTTATGTCTTAATCCTTCAATATCCAAAACTTATATTTCCAGGCATGTTAGGTTCATTGAGTCAGTATTTCCATTCATATCCTTACAAACACAATCTCCACATCCCCAATCCACCACTATTTCTACTTGGATACTACCAATAATAAAAATACAATGTATGACTTCGCCACTCATCCCACCATCTGAAGTTGGTACTCAATTGCAACTCCACTATGAACCTTCAACTACCACAAACAAATTCAACCAACAACCTGACAATAATCAACTCCACCAGCAAACCACAAGGTCCAATTATCCCATGCAATCTAGATCCAAAGATAACATTCACAAACCTATTCAAAAACTCAATCTTTATACACAACTAACCAAATCTCATGATGTTGAACCCATCACACCTACTCAAGCTCTTAAGGATCCAAAATGGAGACAGGCTATGTCTGAAGAATATAATGCTCTTATTGGAAATGGGACTTGGGAGCTAGTTTCACCTCATCCTACTCAAAATACTGTTGGTCGTAGATGGATTCTTTTCACTAAACGAAAGTTTGATGGTTCTGTTGATAGGTTCAAGGCTCCTTTGGTTGCAAAAGGTTTTCATCAACATCCAGGAGTTGATTATTATGACACATTCAGCCCGGTAGTCAAACCCACTACAATTAGATTTATTATTAGTCTTGCAGTAAGTCATGGATGGACTCTTCACCAACTTGATGTTAGCAATGCGTTTTTGCAAGGTCATCTTCATGAAATAGTGTATATGCATCAACCCCCTAGTTTTGTGGACCAAGATTTTCCATCGCATGTTTACAAATTGCAAAAAGCAAAAAGCAATCTATAGGATAAAATAGGCTCCGCGTGCTTGATATCAAAAACTTCATAATTTTCTTTTTCAAAGCAGTTTCAAAAGCTCTCATTCTGATACATCTTTATTTGTGTTCAAGTCTGGTGGATACCTATTGTATCTACTTGTATAGGTTGACAATATCATTATTACAGGGGATGATGCACCTTCGATAAATCAATTTGTTCAATCACTTGCCAATCGCTTCTCACTTAAAGATCTTAGAAATCTTTCTTATTTTCTCAGGGTAGAAATTATACCTAACAAGCAAGGCTTTCGCTGTCATAGTGACGATATTTAATCAAGGAGTCTGATGTAAACAAAACAACCTTCAGAACAAGGTATGGGCATTACGAGT
>JANPWT010000245.1:31831822-31842487 GCA_024678245.1 Erythroxylum densum | reverse complement strand
CCACTACCAGTGTAGATTGAGTTAGAAAAGTGAAGCCATGGCTCAAAGGTCGGTCAGCTGGGAATCTTTTTGGAGTGACTTAGTTAGACTGTAATTATTTACTTCTTTTGTGTAGTACTTTTGTACTAAGCTCTGTGGTTGTACCTGTAGTAAAGGATGAGAAACAGTGTAGACCTTTGATTTTGAGAAATGAAATGAGGAAAAAGAAAGTTTTAACAATATTGTGATTTTCATATGATGCTTAGTGATTGATGAATGTTATGATGCCATAGGAAGTGACTGTAGCGATTGAAGTAGCGTGCTCTTATCATAGGGTATGTGTTGAGATGACCTCCGGGCGTCCCGATGTGTACTCTGTGGTGAGGGGGCGTTACAATACATTAGCCAAAATTTCAAATATACTCAGTTTGAGTGCATGATCATGCATTAGTCAAAATTTCAAATATACTTAGTTTGTAGTATTTTGAGCATAACTCATAGAATAGTGATCCAAATCGTATAATCATGGTGTATTAGAAACTTAAAACATAGGAGAACAATTTTCTAGTCGGAAGTGTTACCAAATTACTCCATTTTTCTTGTCAGAATGATCAAGCAAAGTGGACCCAAAAGTATGTTTTTAAAAAAACAATCTGGAATAATCAATTGGGTTATGAAATTAGTTTCAAATTGTTTTATTGTAGTCCAAACCCTTAGAACAATATGAGTTTTGATGTATCAATGATATTGTGACAAGAATAATGATAAGATACCCGGAATTGTCATTAAACATGCATTGTATATATTTCATATACATAGATGTGCATAAATAATTACTTATACAATTTTGCAAAATTATGATATATGTAAAGGTTTTTTGCATGTTGTAGAGGATAATTTAGAGAACCGTCATCTAGATATTGCCGGGACTTCAAGGAAATAGCTTTCAGGAGCGGTTTGTAAGTAACCTAGATGGTCTCACCTTGTTATGTGTTTGTTTTGAATTATGTTCTGAATATGATTATACTGATTCCAGACAATGAAGGTCTGCCATTTCTGATTTGTGAATGGGATAACTAAGGTGCTCCTTATATATGAATTTGGCAACATAAGTATTTCTCAATTGATATGTGATGTGTGTGTATTGAATTTCAGACATGAAGTATCTAAGGAGTTTGATGTATGAATAAAACATTGGAAGTGCTATTGAATATGAATATGATTAACTACTTGTTCCTCAACTTAAATATTGAATGTCGGACTAAAAGTCCAATGAAAAATATGAATGAGAAAGAATATAAATGTGACTTAATGAGCATAATGATTGAATTTGTGGAATGCATTTCATTCCAATGCATGAAATATAAAGGCAGTTGTTACTAATGTCGCCAATGAAAAAGAGCTTAAAGCTCAGACATTTGTGGAAAGAGCCTAAGGCTCAATGGGTCAACAAGCCCTGTATCCCCAACGGATAAGAGACAGTATGAAAGAGCCCGTGTTTATAACAAATACAGGATAATAAAAAAGAAACACAGTTACAACAACGTAATAAATGAATTTGAGTCTTACAAACATTGCATTCACATATGATATGAATAAATTGAATGATTGCATTGTTTTTAGGACTTTTTTTGTATAGATACGTGATAATTTCTCGATGATTGTGTTCTACAAAATTGTAGCAAAATGATGAATTGTATGGATTTATGTTTAAAATGTGACATCTGTTAACAAAGTGTTTTGTGATATTACTTGATGATAATCAAGTTGATGTGAGTTTTATGATAACATGAATTTTTGTGCTGTATGACAAGAGTAAACCATCAAGGATGGTTACTCAACTGAGTTCGCAAAACTCACAAAAATTACAACGTTGACAATTTTAGGCTCAAGAGAGCGATGACTTAGCTTCTAAGACTGCATTAGAAGCATTTTTGTACAACTTTTGAAGTAAAGATTGTTAAGTCAAGAATACTTTACTTCTTATATTAATTTTGATGACAATCAAATAATAATAATCATAGAAGTGTGTGAATTGTTTTGATGAGTTTGTTAAGTGCGCAGATAAATGTAAGTGACACAAATCGTCAACTCAAGACGATATATAAGACTCAAGGTCAACTCAAGACGATACTTAAGACTCAAGGTCAACTCAAGATGATACTTAAGTAAAAGCTGAATAAAACAAAGTGTCTTAGATATACTAGACAGAAGTGCGAAGTATTTAGTCTAAGACACCAGATGGAGCATAACACCAGACGAAGCATAATACCAAATGATTCATATGAAAAATATTCTAGAACATCAGTCAGTTAGTTAGTTGGAGTTAGTTACAGGACTCAACTAATAACTGTTTCTAGAAAATTCAAGAAGCAGATTACTCAAGAAGACAGTTGAAGATTTAGGTTATAAATACTAGTTATTGTCATAAACTAAGTACAACAACAATACAAGAGAGAAAATCTCATTGTACGAAACCTACTTAGAGAAACTCTGTACTCAAGTGCAAAAGAAAGAAAATATATCTGCAACGTTAAGCTCAAACAATATCTTTCGAAGTGAAAGAAAGGCTAGAGCCTATAGAGGCTAAGGAAGCAGATAAAGAATACTTTGTGAGAGAGACCTGAAGAGACTCTGTAAGTGTAGAAATAATACTTGTAACATTGAAGAGTATAGTGAAATCTCAGAAAAACTCTGAGGACTGGACGTAGGGTGAACAAGTATAAATTGTGGTGTGATATTCTCTAACCCTTATCTCTTTAATTTTCTTGCTGTTAGAAGAATAGATAATAATTTTTGTTGTTGCGTTATTCATCAAATTAAGTGAATTGGTTTGTAATTGTCTAAATTTGTAGAGAAAATCAAGAAGATTTTAAAGATTAATATCTTAGACGATTTAACACAATTCAACCCCCCCCCCCTCTTGTGTATTCTACATATTATACGTGATTTCTATATTAACAAGTGATTTACTTCAGTTGGTATCAGAGCAAGGTTTCTAAGAAACACTGTTACAAAGTGAGGATAAAGATCTATGGTTGAATTACATGTTTTTATAGCAAAAGGTGCCTCGGTCACAAGATCCCCTACATTCAATGGAGAAGATTATCATTATTGGAAGAACAGGATGTGGCTTTTTATAGAATCCACACATATTGATCTTAGGGATATCATTGAAAATGGTTCATATACACCAACAAACAACAAAGGGAATAGCATCTCTCGTGACAAATGGTCGGCTGATCAGAAAGCTCTCAGTTAAACTCAAAGGCCAAGTTCTTTTTAAGTTATGCTCTAAGCAGAAGTGAATATGATAAGGTTCATGGATGCAAATCTGCAAAGAAAATGTGAGACACATTAGCCATTGCATATAAAGGCACAAATTAGGTGAAAGAATCTAAGATTAGTATTATTGTTCATTAGTATGAGCTGTTCAAGATTAAAGATGATGAGATTATTGATCAGATGTTTAGACGATTCCACAAAATTGTTAACATACTTAAAGCTTTGGGGAGAATCTACGATAGTCAAGATCATGTTAGAAAGATTCTCAGAAGTCTTCCAAAAAGATAGAGGCCAAAAGTAACTACAATACAAGAGGCCAATGATTTAAGTAAGCTGAAGCTAGATGAATTGCTTGGTTCACTGAAAATTCATGAAGTAGAGCTTGATGCAGAAGATAAACCCGAAAGAAATAAATCTATTGCATTAAAGGCTGGCCAAAAGAATCAGAAGATACAGAAAAATAGAAGCACATCTTCAAAAGCATTAAAGATTGAAGAAATCAAGAATGATGATACTAGTGAATCTAATCAAGATTCAAGTAAATATGATGATGAACTATCCTTCACTTCAAGAAAGATTAGGAGGATGTGAAAAAAGAAATCAAGGAGAAATAAAGACTTCTCTTTTAAAAAGAATAGCAAAGATGATTCAAAAAATGAGAAAAGTTCTATCGTCTGCTATGAGTGCAATACACCAGGACATTACAAGTCTAAATGCCAGTTGCTCAAAAGAAAACAAAAGAAAAATCAAGAAAACAAAAAGAGCATGATGGAAACATGGGAAGATCTGGATTCATCTGAATCTGAATTCGACTCAGAAACATCGGAGCAAGCAAATATATGCTTAGTAGCTGATACGGAATGCGATGATGAGGTAATTTCTAACTTTGATGATCTTTATGATGCTTATTTAGAATTGTTAGAAGATTCACAGGTAATCTTAAAACAATATAGGATATTGAAAAAGAAATTTGCTGAAAATTTGAAGAACACAAAGCTTTTTAAAAAAGAAAACGTCTGCCTTAATAAACAAGTAGATGATATGAAAAAGAAAGCAACTGTAGATATATCTGAGGAAATTAATTAACTAAAACAAAGGATTAACAGTCTCTCAGCAGATTTATCAACATTTATAGAAAGTACAAAAAGGATGAATGATATGATTGGAAGATTTAGACATCCAAATGATAAGAGCGGTTTAGGTTTTAATGATAGTAATATTCTTCATAATAAGAGTTTTGTTCCTAATAGAAAGAAAAAGAAACAATATTCTTATTATTTGATGAAAAACTGTAAGGCTAACCCCAAAGGACCCAAGCAAATATGGGTACCTAAGAAGGATATAATATATGCTGCAGATCTCATTTCTTGGAAAAAACAACCATCACCAATGGTACTTGGACAGTGGCTGCTCGCGACATATGACGGGAAGAAGGTCTATGTTCCTAGACCTTCAATATAAGCAAGGAGGATTGGTAATTTTTAGAGACAACTAGCAGGGCAAAATAGTTGGAATCGACAAAATTAGTAAAGATTCTTTTTCGTCTATTGATAATATTCTGCTAGTTGACGGCTTAAAGCATAATCTAATTAGTGTAAGTCTATTATGTGATTCTGGTTTTGAAGTATCCTTTAATCAAAATTCTTATGTAGTCAAAAACAAGGACAATTCTATATTCTTTTCTACCAAGAGACGAAATAATCTCTATAAAATTAACTTAAACGATTTGAAAAGTCAATATATTTCATATTTTATATCAACAGATGACGATGATTTTGTATAAAAAGTTAGGTCATGTTAGTTTTAAACATATTTCCAAGTTAGTTAGACATGATTTGGTAAGAGGAATTACCAAAGACAAGTTTTAACAAAGATTTCTTTTGTGAGAGTTGTCAAAAAGGAAAATAAGTTAAAACATCCTTTTCGTCTAAAAATATTGTAACTTTGTCTAAACTTTTAGAGCTGTTACATATAAATTTGTTTGGTCCAATCATAACACTAAGTCTAGGTGGAAAGAATTATGGTCTCATAGTTGTTGATGACTTCACTAGATTTTGTTAGATATTGTTTTTATCACATAAACATGAATCTCTTATGTGTTTTAAAGTTTTATCCAAAAAGTTACAAAATAAAAAATGAATTTCTATTGCTAGAATTAGGAGTGATCATGGTGGAGAATTTGAAAATAAAAAATTCAAAATGTTTTGTAAAGAGAATGAAAATTTTCATAATTTCTCTGCTTCTAGAACTTCTCAACAAAATGGAGTTATAGAGAGAAAGAACATGATGATTCAGGAAATGGAAAGGACTATGCTATGTGAAATGAATCTTCCTAAGTACTTATGGGCAGAAGCTATAAATACAGATTGTTATATTCAAAATAGAGTATTTTTGCAACCTAGTTTAAATAAAACTCCATATGAATCATGAAAAGAAAGAAAGCCAAATCTATCTTATTTTCATCCTTTTGGTTGCAAATGCACTATATTGAATACAAAAGAAAAGTTGGATAAATTTGATTCTAAATTAATTAAGGAATTTTTCTAGGATATTCAATTACTTCTAAAGCTTATAGAGTTTATAATTTTGATTCTAATATGTTGAAGAGTCTATGCATGTAAAATTTGATGATGATTCTCATCTAGATAGAAGAGACGATTCTGATGTTGAAACTCTATCTGTTCCTTTAGTTAATAATCTAGATATGTCACCACTAGACGATCCATCTGATAAGGTAGAAGATATCTCTAAAAATTTTAGTCTAAGAAAAGACTGGAAGTATAAATCTTCTCACCCAAAAAACTTGATTATAGGAGAAACATTACAAGGAGTGAGAACTAGGTCTAAATTTAGAAGAGAGGCAAAAGTAGCTTTTGTTTATGAATTAGAACCTAAGAAAATTGATGAAGCTATTTAAGACTAAGTTTAGATTTTAGTTATGCAAGAGATGTTAAATCAATTTACAAAGAATAAAGTTTGGTATCTAGTTCCTAAACCATCCAATAAATCTACTATAAGAACCAGATGGATATTCAAAAATAAACTAGACGAATTAGGAAAAGTAAATCATAACAAAACTAGATTAGTAGCTCTGCAACCTTTTTCTTGCTGTTTTATAAGTGGAATCATTGTCAGTAGTAAACTAAACAATATTTTCCGACCCTATATCATTCACAACCTTATCACATATCGCAAACAAAGTCTCAATGTTTCTAATATGGCCAGATGCATCAATAGATTTAAAAAACATATAGCTAATTGTAGAATAAATCAAAAAATTTATAATAGGCTCTTATCTCCTATTTGTCCAACCATCATACATGATTGAACATCCATAAGTACCCCAACTCACTTTTCTTTCAGCCAAATAACTTCTAATTTTAGAAACAACATAACTCAAAAGTTTACCTCTTAAGTCATCAATTCAAGGACCTTTGTATCCTGGACCATAAAAAGTTATTGCATTCATCATAGGTTAATAATAATAAGACTGAGAAACATTGAATGATGAACATGTATTATACCACCATCTAGCTACTGCCATATCGATAATGTGAGCCGCATCTCTTGATTACATTGCACTATGAATTGTAGGTTAGGCTCCAGGAGTTATTCGTGGTACAAAGAAACTTCACCTGCCTTCTTCTCTTCCTCAAATCAGATTCAGGTACTTCTTCTTGAGCCTGAGATGAAACACTACTAGTACCCTACTACTATCACTTCTACCTTCAACATTTTTAAAATTACCATGGAAACTAGAAAACGAACTTTCACTACCAATTTCAAAATTCAATCTTTTCCTTCTGTCTCTCTCATATTGATATTCATCAAGCAATGTTTTTATCTGTCACTTCACATTATGACTTACTTTTTTACAAGATTCTACATCTCCTTTAACCCCAACTAATTGTTTTTTTAATTAGGTGATTCCTCCACCTTTCAAATGCTTGTTACAAAACGAGAACCAATGTAGCATGAGTCCAAGTTGGATTGATCAGGAGTACTTGAAATTTTTTCCATTCATCTGTAAAAATAAATGAATGCATATATCAAAATAAATAACACATAATTTCAACACACAATATGCATATTCATCTTGTATAATATAACTCATTCTATATGATTACATTACACACAATTCAATTTCATGGAACACAATTCACTATAAGTCAAAAGTTAACAATTCAAAATATTCAACACATATAATTACACAAAACATACATCAACAATTTCCATTTTCAATAGTTTTTAACAATTTTCATTTCCAACAATCACAAAACATTCATAATTCCAATTCAATTTCCAACAATTTCCAACCATTTCCAACAATTTCTATTTCTAACAATCACAAAGCTTTCATAATTTTAATTCCATTTCTAATAATTTTCAACAATTTTTATTTCCAACAATCACAAAACATTCATAATTCCAATTCTATTTTCAACAATCACAAAATATTCATAATTCCATTTCCATTTCCAATAATTCTATTTCCAACAATCACAAAACATTCATAATTCCATTTCCATTTTCAACAATTTCCAACAATTCCATTTCCATTTCCAATAATCACAAAACATTACTAATTTCATTTCCATTTCCAACTTTTCTCAGCAATTTTCATTTACATTTCCAACAATTTCCATTTTCATTTATCACTAAACATTCATAGAACAATTTCCATTTCTAACAATCACCAAACATGCATTAACAATTTCTATTTTAAACAAAATTTAACAATTTCCATTTCTAATAATCACAAAACATTCATAATTTTATTTCCATTTTCTCAATTTTCAACGATTTATATTTCCATTTCCATTTCCAATAATCATAATACAATCATAAATCAAATTCCATTTTTAGCAATTTTCAATAATTTCCATTTCCAACTTCTACAAATCATATATAAACAATTTTCATTTCCAAAAATTTTAATTCAAAGTTTCAAACATGAGGATCAAGTTGAAGGGTATGATATGATTTACATAATTGCCAAATAATCCAAATAATGAATGACATATCTTATACAATTGTTCATACAAATATATTCATAACACGAAGATCAAGTTGAAAGATAGATTCATAACATGATTATATGAGGATCAAGTTAAAGGATATAGCTTCTTTGGATTTTTTTTATTTAAAGCTTTGAATCTTCTTTCATTTCTAATAAATCATAATATTATATACACCATTCAATATTTTGTTCTTAAATGTATATATTGCTTTTACAATTTTTAATTGACATTAATAAATCTAAATATAAATGACTGGAACTTACAAGTCTACAACATATTCACAATTTGAAAAAAAAAGTTCTTTTTTCAGATACATTTATTACATCACTACTTTCACACATTATCTATTATAAATATTTATGATACTCCATACATATATATTGCCAAATAATTAAAGTTCAACATATTTAATATTCAATTAATTATTTACTCGAAAATGATATTCAAATAGGCAGATACTATCATTAACTACAATCGAATTATTATTACTTTCCAATTGTATAATTTTATACTAGACTAATTATTTACCTAAACTCGATACCCAAATATTAAAAATAAAATACTATTTCACAAATATTAAGAATGTGTCAATTAATAATTTAAGTTTTTACAATTTTACAAATTTAATATTATCGGTTTAAATTTTTTAAATTTTACATTTAGGTTGTTTCAAGTTTCAACTTTCAAGTTCAACTTTCAATTTTGATAATCAACATTATCAAGGCCATAGTGCATAATGTATATCATTACTTCATTCATCCAAAAACTTATCATAAATATAAATTTAAACTAATCTTTATAAATTATAACCAATACATCATTCACCGTTCACCATGAATTCAACTACAATTTAGTTTCAAAATGACAATACCGTTATCATTCAACATTTCCATTTCCAACTCACGCAAAAACATCATTCATTATGAGTGACTCACTTGTTCAATTCAACATTTCAATTCCATTTTCATTTCCAAATAACAATATCCAACCACAATACTTGTTCAATTCAACATTTCAACTTCATTTTCATTTCCAAATAACAATATCCAACCACAATACCATATACACACAAATTGCAATTCACAAAACCAAAATCCAACTCCCAAAAAATTCACAAATCCAACACAATAAATAATGCAATTAAGATTTAAGCAGGAAAAAAATTAGAAAACTAAAAAAACACACCCAAAAAATTCACTAACTTCGAGTTGGGTCTTTGGGTCGAGTGAGCACTGACGGGTTAGAGGCTTTAGGGCACGTAGACCGGTGACTGCAAGGCTGCGATCAATTCTCCTCCTTCAGACGTTTAGTTACGACGATGGTGGTATCTTTGGGGGACGCCAAGGGATGAGCCGATGGAAGATCTCTGTCCTCTAATGCTGGCATGGATCGGGGAGGATGAGGGAAGTAGTAGCTACGCCAGACCAATCACCAATTTCGTTGGAGATGAAGACGAGAAAAAGAGAGAGAGAATGGCGGCAGTGGTAAGTGAAGAAGTGAGAGTCGGTGAGAGCGAGAGAAAAAAACATTTGGTAGAGACAGAGATGGTGGAGACTGGAGAGAGGAAGGAGATGGTGGAGACAGACGGCGGGGTTGTTTAGTGAGAGAGAAATAAATAGAGGAAGGAGAAGGAGAAGTCGAGAAGGTTCGAGAGAAAGTGAAAGATGCAGCAGGCATTTAGGGGGGAGGGGTTGGGTAGGTTTAGGATAAAATTTAAAATTTGCAAAGAGGTACTTCAATTTTTTAAATTTTATGGTACTGGCCAGTGTACACCGATATTGTATGTACCAGTCGGTACCGAACGAAAAGCAACGGTACTGACCGGTATTAATGACCAATGTCGAAGGAATAGATACCGTTCCATTTTTCGATCAGTACCGAATGGTACGGAACATTATCCGTTATCCTGCTTTTTATACCGTAAGATTAAATTATTTCAACTGTTTAATATTTATTTTCGTCACTTATCATGGATTTATTAAGAACCCAATGTTTTAAAAATCAGACCGGATATCGAACCGGTCCAAAGAAAGTTTAAGGTTTAGAGGTTCAACCGGTAGTAAACCGCTATCAAACCGGAATATAATGAATAAGATGAAAATTTTATAAGAATAAATAAAAATAAAATATTTTATTAAAATGAAAAATACACCAATGTTTATTATTATATAATGAAATAAAAATAAATAAATATGAGTCCAATATAAAACTTTAAATAACAATAAAAATCAAAATTGTATTTCTGAAGGAGGTTGCGTCTCATCATCGTCAAAAGCTCCAAATTCTCCAATGCTATTTAAAGTTTCGTAAACTACGCTTTCATCCAAAGTATTTGCATCCACTTCTTCTACTGCATTAAAATAAATTACAAATTAGTAAC
>JANPWT010000245.1:31786556-31798935 GCA_024678245.1 Erythroxylum densum | reverse complement strand
TGAGAAGGTTTCTCTTTGTCTATAAAAGATTGTACAAAAGTTATTCTTCATTTTGAAAAAAGAATTATAAGAGCCTTGAGAGTGGACATAGGTAAAAAGTTATTTATCAAGCTGCTATAAATCATTTTGTATTTTCTCTTCCATATTCTCTCTAACTTATTATTCAATTTTTGATTAATTTATATTAAGTAATTTCTTCATTTGTATTTATATTGATTATTGTTAATTAAGTTCATTGGTTCGAAAATTCTTAAATTTTAAACATCCTATTCACCCCTATCTTGGATGCCATGGACTAACATTATTTAACTAGAATTAATTTTAATTTTAATTAAAGTTTAACTTGACTTAAAATATTTCAATTAAATTACTTAAAATTATGAACCCTATTTTAAATAAGCTCAATCTCTAGAGAAGATAATGCTTCTTACCCAACCCTTTCTAGACTACTTGTATCATTCTGTTAGCATATTCATATAGATACCTAAAGGCTAGACACATATACATTTAAAATGATTGTAATAAGCTAATTTCAAAATCAATTTGTGAAAAATAATACAAAAATAATTAAGTTACATAATAAAGTATGATTTACGTTTATACTTTACCATATTTTATACATTAATCACATTATAAAATTTAAGTAATTTTAGTTTTTAAGAAATTAAATAAAAAATACTTTGTATTTACTCTACTATGCTTAAGACTGAATACTACTTCGATTTCTTAACAACTTGTTTATGGGTACATAACTAAAATTGGATTTGATACTTTTGTTGTTGTAAGTGTTATAGTTCATTCATACTCTAAATGTGGGAATATAATGAATGTAGAATTGTTCCTAAATTGATGCCTTAACCAAACTTGGTTGCTTTGACTTCTTTGATTTGTGGGTGAATTTAAACAATTAGCTCGATGGTGCTCTTTATTAACTAAGTGCTTCAAAGCTTTATTTATTTGTTTTTTTTCCTCTATTTGAGGACTAGTGACTTAGTGGGAATGAGCTGTTAATTTGTTAAGACATTTTAGTAGTATTTTCTTTATGGTAGTAGTAAGTGGACTATGATATCCACTACTTATTTTAATTATTAATTTTTAGTTTCATTTAGTTATATATAAGCCTATTTATGGGCCTTTCTTTTGTTCAATGATGTAATGATTTAAAAGAGTTCCCTTTGTCTCTTTTTTTATTCATTGTAAAGTTTATATTTCTACCCTTTTGCCAACATTTTTGGTATTAGAGCTTGAGAAAGAGAGAGAAGAAAAAAGATGTTCTTTTTTCATTCCTTTTTAGGTTTAATCTAAATAGGGAACTCAACAATTCTTCTTGAGCGAAACACATAAAGGAGTACATTATAAAAATTTAAGTATTGGGCAATCAAAATAAAGGCCCACTACAAATCTCTAGAGTTATGGGAATTGGTTGAGGATGGTCTTGAAGACTCAGATAAAGAAGATCAACAAAATTAAAGGAAAATAGGAAGAAAGATGAAAAGACCTTATTTTTCCTTCAACAAGCAGTAAATGACTCCATATTCTCCTGAATTGCATCTGCAATAACTTTAAAGGAGGCATAGCAAACACTTAAAATGGAGATTAAAGGCTTAAAGAAAGTAACTACCATGAAATTTCAATCTCTTTGTTGAGAATTTGAGACTTTGAGCATGCAAAAGAATGAGTCCATGCAAGGTAATTATATAGGTAAAATTTAATTGTTAATAAAATGAAGTCTTATGAAGAAAAAATTACTGATCAGAATCTGGTTTCCAAAATATTAATAAGTTTTACCTCTAGATTTAATATTATGGCTGTGGTAATTGAGGAAGCTCTTAATATGTCTAAACACTCATTTAATGAATTAATAAGTTCATTTTAAGCTCATAAGAAAAGGGTAAACTGAACATAAAACAGAAATGAAGAAAAGGTGTTCCATATTAAAGGAGAGTTTTCTAAAGACAAAGATGAAAACTCAATAAGTGAAGGAAATGGCTTAGGGGGATTTTGTGGTAAAGGTCGTAGTAGAGGTAAAGTTCGTGGTCAATTTTCTCAACATAGACAATCCACTTTGAGGAGTTCTATTTAATGTAACTACTATAAAAAAAATTTGGTCACAAAGAAGTTGATTGTTGGATGAAGAAAAAAGATGAGGATGAAAAGGCAAATTTTATAGGAAAGTGATGTAGAACACTATTTATGAAATTTTTTATAACAGTGCAATTCTAGATTATGTATGGTTCACTAATAGAAGATGTTCTAATCATATGTCTAGCTCATGATTATTGTTCGAGAATTTGGATGCCTCACAAAAATTTAGGTTCCACTTGGAAATGATAAGCAAGTTCAAGTTGAAGGAAAAGGTACAATCACTATTCATACTAGCAATGGTAAAATGAATAGATTATATAATGTTGTGTTTGTGCCTAGTTTGGCTCATAACCTATTAAGTGTGGGACAATTGATGAATGGTAGGATGGTAATTGTGTTTGGTGATGCTCAATGTATCATTCAAGATAAGTAGTTGGGCCAAAAATTACTAAAGTCAACACAACTCAAAATAAATGTTCCCATTTGATGTTTCTTTGGTTAAGGAAAGGGCATGTATTGCCAAAGGATGCAGTGAGTCCACCTTATGAAACTTGTAGTATGGTCACTTGTATTTAAATGGATTGAAGTTGTTGAATAAAAAAGATATGTTTCTAGGATTGCTAAATATTAATGCTCTTGAGGTTTGTAAAGCTAGTGTCTTAAGAAAACAAAGTTAAAATTCTTTCTTTTATAGGAAAATCTTAGAGAATTTCTTAGTTCCTTGAGTTAGTACATACAAACTTACGTAGTTTGATGTATACTAAATCTTTGAATGGTAGTCACTATTTTCTACTATTTATTGATGATTATAGTAGAATTAGTTAGGTTTATTTCTTGAAATTGAAATATGAGGCACTTGATCATTTCAAGAACTTTAAGGAATTTGTGGAGAAGCAAAGTGGCAGGTGTATAAAAGTACTGCATATAAATAAGGGACGTAAATTTTGTTCAAAGGATTTGATACTTTTTGCAAGGAGTATGGGATTCATAGGGTGCTCACTTCATCACATACAACAAAATAAAACAATATTGTTGAACAAAAAAATTTAACTGTGGTAAAAATGGCAAGAAGCATGTTCAAGGCAAAGTTGATTCGGAATTTATTGCAAGCAAAATGTAGCTACAATGGTGGATTTTTTTAACATTTCTTCCATAACAGTAGTTTCAAATAAAACTCCTTATGAAGTATAGAGAGGTTCGAAGCCCATTAAGTTATTTGAAAAGTTTTTGGTTGTATATCTTATGATTAGTAAAACCATCTCATTATAAACTTGATGAAAAATCATAAAATTGTATTTCATTAGGAATGGTTTGTAATCCAAAGCATAGAGGTTGTATAATCCATTAGATGATGAACCTCTAGTAGCAAGTACTAACCTAGATCTAGCAAATCCATAATCCTCTAATTATAGCATCTCACAAAGCCCACAGTCACCACTTTATGGTTCACCCAATAGCAGTTGATCTTAACCAACAAACTTAGCATCACCTAACAACAATTCTTCTTCACCGGTAAGTTCAGCTTCCAATTCTTCATGTGAAGAACCTCTAAAGAAATTATGATCACTAAGTAAATTTTACAAATCATGTAGCTTTGCTTTGTATGTTTTAAAACCTACTAATTATGATGATGATGCAACTAAAACTCCAATTTGGTAGGAAGCCATGCTCAAGGAGATGCAAGCCATTAAAAAAAATGAAATGTGAAAATATGTTAATCCATCTTAAGGGAAGAATGTAATTAGGCTTAATGGGTGTTTAGAACCAAGTACGTAGTGTGCACAATCGTAAAATTCAATTGGTGGCCAAAGACTATGCTCAACAACAAGATATTGAATTCAATGAAACCTTCTCTCCTATAGCTCGATTGAAATAGTGGGAACCTTTTTTGGCTTTAGAGTCACTGTTAAAATGGCTAGTGTACCAGTTTAATGTGAAATTAACTTTTCCAAATGATAGGATAAAAGAAGAGATGTATGTTCTCAACCTGAAGGTTTTGTTAGTAGTGACAATATTAAAGTTTACAAGTTAAAGAAGACTTTATACAATCTTAAACAAGTCCCGTGAGCTTAGTATAACAAGATTGATATGTGTATTTCTTAGAGAATGAATTGGAAAGAAGCAAAAATGAGTCAATGCTCTATTTGAAGAAGCAAGATAAATCTTACTTCTTGGTGTATGTCTTTACATTGACAATATAATTTATATAAAGTCTTGTAAGTCTCTTGTTGAATAATTTAAGTCTTGTATGATAAAAAATAATAATAAGATGTCAGATTTTAGTTTATTGCATTATTTTCTAGGCTTGAAGGCAAATCAATATGCTAATGGAATATTTATTTTTCAACAGAAGTATGCTATTGCTTTGTTGAAGAGATTTAGTACGTTTAACTATAAAATAACCCCAACACCAATAAATGTGAATGAGTCATTTATAGTAAACGACAATGCTGGTTTGGCTAAGAAGATTTTTAGTAGACCTTCTTCATGAGCAAAAAGGAGTAACAGAGATTATCTATGACAATAAGCTTAAGTGATTGATTTGTCTAAGAATGCAGTCTATCATATTAAATTGAAGCACATCAATGTTCAGCATCACTTCATCCTAGATATGATGGCAAAAGGGACAGTTGCACTGAAGCGTTGTGGTGCAAATCAGCAAGTTACCGATATTCTGACCAAGTCATCACTTCTGAAATATAAAAATTTTAGATTGCAAATGAGCGTTTACAGCTAGTGTTGACTTTGTTACCTTCATTTGAAGACCAGTGAACTAGTAGAAATGATCTGTTAATTTGTTGACATATCATATAGCTTTTGTAGGTCTCCTCTAAGTTTGTATTCATGCAAGGTTGGCAAATACATGGGCTAAAACATTTCTACATAGTAAAGGAGAAATAGGGTTTAACTCAAACTAAAGATCACTATATATGCTTTTGTTGTAGATTTACTATCACAATGTGAAGAAGCTGAGCGGCTGATTAACAGCATGCCAATGAAACCGGACAAGTTTCTTCCGGCTTCCGGCTTGGTAGTTGTAGAATTCGTAAAAATCTTTAAATAGGGGAAAGGGCAGCAAATTCACTATTTGGAATAAAGCCTGAGAATCCGGACACTTATGTTACAATCAGCAACATTTATCCTAAGTAGCGCAGATCAGAAAGGCCATGGATGACCATGAGGTAGTGAAGAAACCAGGTTTAAGAGAAATGTGCACGTGTTCATGTTGGGAGATGCTTCCCATCCAGAAAGGAAATATATGAGTTCTTGGGGAAGCTTTCAGAAAGGATGAATGATGAAGGGTTTGTTCCTGACAAGGATCATGTTTTGCACGATGTAGAGGAGGAACACAAAGAGCAAAACCTATTTACCAGAGGGAGAAGCTTGCAACTGCTTTTGGAATTATTGCTACCCCATAAAATTTCTCTTAACTTTTAAGAACTCAAGGACCTCTGAAGATTGTCAAACTGCAATCAAATTTATCTCAAAGATTGTCAATAGAAAAATATTCCGGTTTGAGGACACAAGGTGTTCCTTTAACGACTTTTGGGATTGAGACCAAGCAACTTCGCTGAATATGTAAAAGTTTGGTTTTCACTTCTCAAGAACAATTGAATATGGAGCATTATTAAGTTACAGACCATTTCAGGACGATATATTTGCATCTAAAAGCGTCGAACTAACCTACTCAGAGACCTTTACATGTACAAAGAAACTACCCAACCTTCTTCTCCTTTACCTCTTTAACTCCGACCACTTTTTTGAGTTTTTCTTTATTTTCTGAAAAAACTTCTGGTCCACCACGTCATAGAATCTTTTTAACTGCTTCTTTATCCACTCCTGAAACCTATGTATCTTGTCCTCGTTTCTCACATAAGCCGCAGGAACAGTCATGCCCACAATTATGCCTGTCGGTTTTAATGAACACCTCCATTAGTATAAGGAAGAGAAAGAGGAAAAGAGCACCTCACACTTACCTATGTAAAGAAGTGTCAGAAGATCAAACAAGCTTCCCACATAAGAGAGAAACCACAAAGCAGCGACCACTCTGGCAAAGACAATCCACTTCTTTTCTGTACTGACACGAAACATCCATCGAACCCCTTCTTCTAATGATTTTCGAATTGAATCTGCAGTCTCAATTACTGTCCGCTCAGTGATCTCTAAACCGGAAATTTTGGGCTCTTCTCTGGTATAAAATATCATCAAAGTTGGTCACATTAACGCTAAAAGCAAGCTTTTAAAAGACAAAGTAGGACGACATCAATAACATTAGATTAAGGAGGCGAATAATTAACAGTGGAAACTTAAGACTCTTACTTCCAGAAAAGTCGAACGAAGTTGCCATATATGAACAGCGAAGTGAGAACTGATATAGCTATCCAAGAAGCGACAGTGATTAAGTTGAACTGATAAACATCAAACAGTACCCATATTGCCGTTGCAACTGAAAGAACGAAGATACTCAACTTCTTCCTCCTCCAGAGGAAGACGGCCTGAACACTCTCTGTTTCATATCAGTTACGATCCTTAGCATACATGATAGATATTTAAAGACAAATCCCAGATCACATATGTCAACGGAACAAAGATTAACATAGTTAGCTATGTAACTTTTAATGTAATTATGGTTCAATCTTCCCTTCTTAGTCTATGTAGGTGAATGATCTGATGGGATAGCCTAACGAGCAGTGAAACTGGGCCTAAATTCTATACTGCAGTAACATGAACAAGAATCTATAGTTCTTGCACAAACTGATACTATACTAAATACTGTATTCATAATCGTTCTGTATATGAAGAATTCTAGCAGTAAATTGAACTAGAAATGGACTTTCCATTGATCCATAAGTTGTAAAACTTGCCATTACCTGATGAAACTGACGAAGTTTGTGATGTATCAGGCATGTCTATTACGGGAATGAAGCAAAAAGCACTTCGCCAAAATTGGTTTCTCTAAATTGCATTCATGTGCAAAGACTGAGCTTCAGTTTGAAAGCTTGACAGAAGCAGAGAGCATAAGATTGCCGTGAGGTTTATACGTTAGATGGAAACGTGGAGGCTAGGTAGACTTGGTGGCAATGAAAAGGAGTTCTTGGCTTATGAGTTATCTGAAACTTTTTGTTTGTACATAGGTGAAGTACATCCCAATGCTAACTTAGAACTTGGAACATGACAAATGTGTTCCTGGGACCCACATTCCACGTTGGACTTGACAACTCTTACACGGCAGTAGTAGTCAATTGTTTGATACTATGGGCTTGTTAAATTCACGGTGGGCTGAGGGTGGACGGAAGTGGTAACGTGAGGGACAGAATTCAAAAATTGGTGGAGACGTAGCCACGTAGGTAATACAAAATATTTGTTCAAATCAAAAGAAAATTTCTTAAACATGAAGTTTTATCCTTAGCATCATGACTGTCCAGTTTCCATCATTGTTGCTCCACGTTGCTTCCCCAGCACCTTAGTTAGCCTATTAATTTCAACTATAAGTAATCATCTTGATAAAAGTCACACATATGTGTTTCAACTATAAGTAAATATAACATAATCAAAGTCATATATGATATCAACTATTCATCAAGGTTGGCCTTCAGGAAGTGGATAAAGTTATATGGGAATAATTTTTAAATGAGTGCCTTCACTTTCATGGCAAATGATAATTCAAGATATTCATCATTGATCATTTTAACGTTAATAGGTTATAGAGTTTTTTATTCCAACTTCTTTTTTGTTGAGATTTTTCTCTATAATTGTTAGGATTGTACAATCATAAATATATTCTCAACTTCTAATTATAGGTTCTAATTATAACTGTAGGATAATTATAGGTGTAGGATTAATTGTTGAGATTTCTTTCCTTATTGAAAGTAACAAATGAATAGAAGTACTTTTTACCTTCTTCTTTGTCTCATCTTTCAAGTTAGTATCAGAGCATACAAAACTTTTTGAAGATAGTGAAAATATTGTTCCTATTGTTGTTCAATCTGAAGGAGCTTTTAATATAAACATCATTATTTCTTAATCAAATTATGATATTTGGTCATAATTGATAGAGATGCATATTGCTGAAAGAGAGAAACTCTCTTATATTCGTGGCAAAACAAAGTCTGGTATGTTGAAAATCAAAAAGTTAAAAGATGGTTGTTGATGTCTATGAGTCCAAAGATTATAAAGCGATGTTTATGATTACACACAGCCTATGAAATTTGGAGCGCATTAGCAAAAGCCTTCCATGATGGAAGTGATGAATTGCAGTTTTTCACCCTGAACCAAAAGGCATTCACTACAAAACAAAGTAGAAGACCTCTCTATGAGTACTATGGAAAGTTAATTGAAGTCTTTCAAGAACTAGATCTTTGGGGAAAATTTTTCTTGAAAGATCCTGAAAATGTTGAAGCATATCGAAACTCAATTGAATGACTAAGGGTTCATATATTCCTAGCAGGTTTAGATGATGTTTTTGAACAAGTTTGTGGAGAGATTCTATGGAAGGAATCAATTCTGACTTTAGAAGAATATTATGCATTGATTCAATGAGAGGCAACACACCATGAAACATTGAAAGGATAATTTGGAAACCTTAAAGTTGTTGTTATAGTGGTTAGAAACAAATAAAATACAACAATTAGTGGTGAAAAGTCTACATACAAATGCAATCATTGTAACCAAACTGGACACACTAAAGATCGCTACTATGAACTTATATGATATCCAGATTGGTGGGATTATAATCGAGCACCCCAAAAGAATAATTTCATGAAAACTCCAGCTACTATTGTTGTTAAGACCAAAATCAATGATGATGTCATTGAGAAGACTTCTGCATTAGTAGTAACTACAAATAATGATGGTAAGACTTCTAATATTTTTACACCTATTTCTAATAGTACATGGATAATTGATTTTGGTGCTACAATTATATGACCTTAAATTCTAAACAGTTTATTGAACTCACAGAGTCCTCACAAAAATTTGTTTATACTAGCAATGGTGACAAAGCCTCAATTGTTGGGGAACGGTCTTTAACTCTCACTAATACCCTAAATTTAGATTCTATTTTGGTTGTTCAATCTTTAGATTATAACCTTTTATCTATTTCACAAATCACAATAGCCTTATCATGCATTGTAATCTTTCGACCTAACGTTTGTCTCTTTAAGGACATTCAAACAAAGCAAACTATTGATTGTGGTATTTGGAGAGGGAAGTATTATCTAGACCTAATGTCAAGGAGTTTAGACAAGCTGCATCAATTTTTTGTCACGAATGACCTAAACGTGGAGAAAAATAATGCTAAGATCTAGTTATGGCTTTAACATTTAGGGCATGAATGTTTAGGGCAACTCAAAAATCTATTTCCTAGTTTGTTTGAAAAAAATTGATGTCTCTAATTTTCACTGTGATGTTTATGAATTTGCAACAATTCATTTCCATCAGTGTTAAATAAGAGTCTCTTGTCTTTTATGGTTATTTACTCTAATGTATGGGTCCATCCAAATTTTCAACTTTGCTTGGGTCTCGTTAGATTGTTACTTTTATTGATGATTGTATGAGGGTAAATTAGTTGTGGTTAATGAAATCCAAGAGTAAAGTGAATTTATTATTCTATAAATTCCATAAGATCATTCAAACTCATTACAATGCATAGGTTTGAGTTCTTCACAATGACAATGGTAGGTAATGTTAGAGTTTTGAATTGAAACATTATTTGGAAGTACAAGGTATTATTAATCGAACTACTTGCATGGATACACCCTCAACAGAATAGGACAATCGAGAGAAAATTTTGACATTTTCTATAAGTTGTTTGTGCCTTATTAATTCAATCTTATATGGCACTGACTTATTGGGAAGAAGCTCTCTCTTTTGCTATATAGTTGATTAATCAAATTCCCTCCCGCTTTACTGAATTTCAAACACCATTTTAAATCCTTACTAATGTTGTAGCTACTCCACCAATACCAAATTTGCTTCCTCATGTTTTTGGATGTGTAGCATTTATGCATATTCGTAAACATGAACACAACAAGCTAACTTAACGATCCTGTTGGGAAAAATTACCAAAACCACAACAACAATAATAACAAGAGAAATAAAGTGCAAGAAACTAAATCAACATATATGCAATTTACGTGGAAACCCCCTCTTAACTAGGGTAAAAACTATAGTCTAGATCTCTACGGACTAAAATCAATCCACTATAATAATCAAGAGTACAATCAACAACTAACAATAATAATTTTAACAATAAATACAATTATCTCTAGGTTTTACTAAAAATTGAAAACCTTAATCAATTTAGTACTTTCTGCAAACCCAAGAGATACTAATATCAAATATCTGTAGATGATGATCCACTTCTTTTTTATTATCTCACCAAATAGTTGACTTCTCATACGTCAAAACACTGGAGCAGAACTCTCTTTTCCTCCACCTCCATTCTAGTTTTTACGGTAATACAACTCATGAGCAAAAAAAGGTAAACCTTATTTTATCTTATCATAAATTGGCTTCTCTAATAAGCCAACAAAACCTACCACCTATAGGCCAATCAAAGAACTCTTTACTTAGTAGGTCACCATTTGAAAGTAAAATAAAACCCACCATTGCAAAACTCACATAACTAATATTTAGGATTTGGGGAGATACCTAACAAATTCCTCCCTCGAGTAAAATCACCAAACACCTCCACCTCACCCCAGAATCAGACTTTCTTCTTCACAACCTTATCGCTCTGGATGCAATGGCCCTCCACATAGAAAATGTTGTTGTCAGCCTTCTTCCTTTGTATTACTAAGTGAGCACTGTGGTACACTTTGCATCACCTCCCACTACCACAATATCTATGGCTAAGGAAATAATGTTAGCACGAGCATTTGAAAATACCTCATATTGTAGATGGTTCAAGTCATATATCATCATCGAGCTTCATCCTCACGGTCCCCATGCCTTAGACCTTCAATTTTTTATCACTCACCATATTGATGTGTCCATACTCCCCATCTTGCCATAAAGTATAGAGCAAGACTTGGTCTCTACAAACATAAATCGATGCGGACGAATCCAACACTCTACTCTCTTGACCCTCCTTCACCTCACCATGAGTAGCTAATAACAAATCACCATCACTATCACTTATTACCACGTTAAAGGAATCATCATCATCTACTACTTTAGTCTTGCCCTTCTTCTTTTTTTGCATCAAATGGAAACTCTTCAAGTCCTTCATCATCTTCAAATAGCAGCTTTGGATGTGGCCCTTTTTCTTACAATAATAACAGTTCATGTTACTAAAGTCTTTTGCGTGTAATTTCGATCTACTTCTTGAGTCATCTTCCCTTCTCTCTTGATTCCTTCCTCTCTCATGCTCCCTCACAACTAGTACTCAATCACCATCACTCGAAGAATCTCCATCAACATGTGTCATCATCCTTTTGTTCTCCCTCAATACCATCATAGCTTTATCTAGCGTAATCTTCTCCCTACCAACAAGCAACCTCATGATAATGGGTCGATAGGACTTGGGTAGTGAAGTCAACAACAAGAGAGCTTGTTCTTGATTGGTGATCTTCTCATCCGCATTCTTTAACTAGACTACTAGTTGGTTGAATAAATTAATATCGTCTTGCAAGGTTGTACCCTCCTCCATCCTCAACTGGTACAACTCTCATCTCAAGCACAAGATGGTAGTCAACGATTTAGAGGCATACATAATTTGGAGCTTATCCATCAAAACTTTTGGATCCATCTCATTTAAGTAGTTGTACTTAATCTCCGAAGCTATAGCTAACCGAATCATATTAGTTGCCTTCTTCTTCATCGACACCCACTTGGCATCATTCAAACTCGCTGACTTATTCGCTTCCAAAGCTGCATCTATATCTTGTTGTATCAGTAAGCCTTTAATAGTACTCTTCCATACCCAAAAGTTTATTTTCCCATCAAACAAGGGAACATGGAATTTCGAAGCACTATTTTCACCCATCCTCTTTTAACACTAATTCCTCCCTAAATTAAACAACTGGTAATTTTCCTACAAAAGGATCCTCCAACTACAACTCTAAACCACTTGTTAGGGAAAATTAACAGAACCACAACAACAATAATAGCAAGAGAAGTAAAGTGCAAGAAACTAAGTCATCACATTTGTAATTTATATAAAAACCCCTCTCAAATAAGGGAAAAACCACGGTCCAGAGCTTTACAAACTAAAATCAATCCACTATAATAATCAATAGTACAATCTATAGCCAATAACAATAATCTTTATGACAAATACAATTATCTCTAG
>JANPWT010000245.1:31755804-31767009 GCA_024678245.1 Erythroxylum densum | reverse complement strand
CAATAGCTTTGATGGCTTGATCATATTTGTCCCGTTTGAAGAGTTGGATCAGAACATATGGTCGTGAGACTACAATACGATCTAGCTTCATGCAGGTCTGCTATAGCATGTATAGAGAATCATCAAAGGATTCATCTTCAGAGGTCGTAATAGAAACAACAAACTTTGTATCTTCATCTTCAGTGGATTGTTCCTCAATAAGACCTTCAAAGTTATTTGAACAATGAATAGGCAAGATTGATTGCATGTGCTTCAATAACTTGACATCTTTCTTGCTTTTTTAAGGACAGGTTTGTGCAAAATATCCTTATTGTCCACGTAGAAAACATACATTAGCCTTTTTAGGATGATCATATTTTTTGAAGAACTGAACAAACTTTCTTTTTGTTCCATCTTTTCTCATATAAGTTTTCCTGAAGGGGTTTGTAACCTTCCATTTGTTTGTGAAACTTTTTTCGATAATAGACTTGATTGTGATGAGATTTCTTCTTGTTGCTACAATCACAATTCTTCTTGTCTTTGCACTTATTCTAAATATAAGTCTTTTTGGCTTGACAACCTTTAACGATATTCTTGAATGAATAAGGCATGATAATCACAAAGCTTATCAAGAGAGGCTATAACAAGCTAGTAACCTTCTCCAAGAGATATATTAGTCATATCCTTTTGCAAAGAAACAATGTTCCGTTGTAACTTTGATTGTAGTTGATCTTAAAGGGATGATATAAAAGTATATCGAAGATTAACATCATTCCATCCATTCAAAAGATAGTATCTTTCTGTCATACATTGATAATGTTTCAGTAAATCACGTTGTCAAGTGAACAACTTTTCATTGCAAAAATACTCTTAACAGATCTTCTTATCTATAAGCTGGAAGTCACTAATGAATTCCTTATGAATTATTTCAATAAGAGCTCCAACTATAGTAACTTGGTTATACTAAAGTCTTTGATAGTCAGCAATACTTTTCCACCATTCTAGCAAAGTATCAGTGAAACGAGAAGTAAACTCAAACAAAATATCCTATAAAGGATTATTCGTTCGAGTCATTTGAAGATCTATCTATGCACTAAATTCATGCAAGCGATCTCTCCATTTCTTTAAGGGAAGATTGTCAAAAGTAAACCAAGGTTTTGAAGTAGGCTTGGTCTGTGCAACTGGTTGAGCTAGTGCTGCTTGTGGTACTGGTGCAGTTCTGAAAGGTTCAATACCTGTGGATTCTGCTTCACTTATCTCTGGTTCAGCTTCAGTAGGTTCAGGCATAGTCATTAGAACTTATGCTAAATCTGATGGATCAGCTAACTGTGTTGAGGAATTAGAAGACTATTCAGATGTTCAGATGATAACTTAGAAATTGTTGCAGAGATTTTAAATGTTGGGACAAAGGCTTTAGAACAAGCTTCTGAATTATATGATTGGGTAGGGGAATCTTCTGTAGCTAGTGTAGGTGCAAGAGTTGTTATGAACTCTATAAGATACGTTTTGCCCTTCCCAGTAGAGGTGGAAGGTTAAGACTTTGGTGAAGAAGTGAGAGGTGTATGAACCTGTAACGGTTTACTCCACTAGTTAACTGGTTCAGGTTTAGTATATAAAGGTGATGGCTCAAGAACTAGTTCAGGCTTTGTCTTTGGCTTTAGCTTCTTACGTTTTGCTTGAGCTTTCTGAGCATGAATATGTTGTCTGATTAAATGATAGTTGAACTTGAAGACCTTTTTTGGATACGTCTGATACAAAGGAGGAGTGTATACCAGCTGTATATTTGGAAATACTAAAAAGGATGAGCCATATACAGTCTTAGACTGTGTAGATTGCATATCAGCTTCCATTCATTGAAAAATTCCTTTGATCTTCTTGAGTTCTCTGGTTTTGATGTCAAAGTCAGATCTAAAACATTGTGTAGCAATTTAATGTCAAAGATCAGTATCAAGTTGCTGAATATGAGCTTTGTATGAGTGGTAGAGTTGCTGGATCTGTTTAGAGATGATGTTAACTCTATGTTGAGTAGCATAAGTCTATTGATTGATTCCATCTAACTTGGAATCAATTCTTAAAAGAACTTTATTCTGTGCTACTGCATTTGATGTCTGCTAGTTTAGAAATTCATCAGAAGGATTTGAAACTAGTGTTTCTTTTGAAGTTATTCCTATGGCTCTAATATAAGGGTTAGAGATAATCTTAGTTGTTTCTTTTGTACTCTTGTGTAGAGAAGGAAACTCTTCTTTGTATGACTTAACTATTATACAAGGTATAGAAGTATGAGTAATGACAGGAATCGCTGGCTTAGGTTAACAAGTATAAGATTTCATCATCTCACGAAGTGTTTTAGGTCTGCATCTTTTTGTGGGTAGACCACTAGATTTGTTGGAATCATCTGGATCTGAATCATCCTTATGTGGATGATACTGTTGATAAGGCATACAATAATGTTTAGGCTTTTTGTTCCTCCTTCTCCTTCTAGCATACCATTCATCATCATCATTATTGTCTGGTTTAGGGTTAAGACATACTTCATAGTCAGGTTCACACACAGATGGGTCAACATCCCATATAAAGTGTCCATGATGATGGCTTACATAACCTGGATCTCCATTAGAATTGAAATAATGGATAGGAGACCAGATTTACCTTCCATATGAGAAAGTATGGGTTGGATAAAAAATATAGCCTTGGATGTAGAAGGATCTTTGTTGGGCTTTGCATAGATGGACTTTACCATTCCATCATTTAATGTCTTCAGAATCAAAGGACTTGTTGTATGAAAAAAGTGTCGATCAGGCACATGGAACACCTTTTTGTAATTGGCAATCTATTTAATAGGCATCAACTTTTCTAGCTCCACAGTTGGTAATTGCTTCAGGATCTAGATGATAGTAGTCTGATCACTAGAACGATCAGCAACCATGTAAATAGCATCCGAAGTAAAATTTAGAAAGTTAAGGTCTAAAATATGATGCCGCAAACGATAGATCATCTAGTGATGTATAGTAGCCATGATGGCTGTAGGATCTTGATTTGCTCCAGTGGTTTAAATTTGAACTTACAGTCGTTTAGATAAAGTGAGATCATCCAACCTAATGTTAAAATCAGGTGCTATCATCAGAATGACACTTCCACTGTTGAGAGTAGTTAGCAAGGTACCAATCAAAGCATTTTGGTACATTGTGTAGGCAATGTCTAGAAGAGATATCCTGGCTATAGCATGTATTCCCTTTCTTCAATGAAGTGTGAGAACCAGGCATATAACTCCAACATATAGATGTGTATGATTGAATACACTCCAGAGAGACATCAGTTCCTTTAGTATTTTAAGCTGTATGTATTGTTCTACTGTTGTATATTTAATACCACATTGTTCGAATCTAGAACTCTAGATGATTTATTTTACTTTTGGATGAGAAGTAGACAAAATAGTATGTAACTTTTTGTCCAAGAATGATCACAAGAATAAATACTGTATGGACTCAACAAAGGTAAGAAGACTCACAAACATGATTTTCTACAGGAACATGAGTAATTTCTACTAGATTTTCTATACAATTAGACAAAACATACTTTACTCTAGAAGGTAAAATGGACATAGACAAAGTAGAAGACAAATGAACAGGGTCGTTTGGTAGTGGTTCCATAACTATAGGTTCTCTCCTTACTCACTCTTATCAAGAGACAATGTTATCACCAACCAAGACACGAAAGATGGCTCTGGTACCAACTGGGACCTCGAAGGGCATATAGGGAAGTACGAAAACTAACTAGCTAACATAATAGCTTTGAGTAGACCATTGACTAAACAAAATCGAATTGTAGGTTGCTGCAGTGTCTGGTAGACTATTGCGGATTAACATAGGAACCTTGTAAGTATCAGTAAGTTCCAGGTATGATGGTCGAGACACACACCCCTTCTCTCCATGGGTACATAACTCAACTTCCCTCTTAGGAACTTTACACTCTCATAACTTTCTTTCCCTTTTGAAATAATCATCATAGCAGTACCCTCACTCTTTCCCCATTAAACTCAAATCTCACAGTGGAATTATATTATGCAGTTATAGTATTTCTTAGACTTTTTGATATACAAGATCCTCAGAAGAGGCGAGTGTAGAGCATACTTGTCTTTGTATAATGGCTATACTAACATTACTCAATACTTAAGCTTTCAAAAGAGGGAGAAACTTAGAAAGAATGGAAAACACACATACTAATATTCATTGAAATCCAAACTAATCATTTTCAAGCCTGCTTATAACGAAAGAGAGACCTTGTTTTTATAGGCGAAGCAAGGATAAGAAAGTAAAACACTCAAAAGACATTCTCATTACATCTTTTAAAAAGAAAGTAGCTTTAAGTACAATCATCACACCTTTCTAAAAGCTACTTTGAAAAAGCAAACAACTTTCTAAAAAACAAACAGTAAGATGATAAGAAGGAATCTTACATAATAGTTTGTGGGCTACAAAGATTCGCTTTTATCAAAAGATTCAAAAGTAAAACTCCTAAAAAGACAAGTCCCTTAGAATCCAATGCATTATTTATCACGTATTGGTTCATGCCATGATTGTAAATTGGATGGAGAGCCTGGATTGTTTGAAGTGTCAGTATCATCTTGATATGTCTTTTGGCGTTTACTATGACTGAGATCACATGTGTGAAGTTTGAGTAGGAATTGATTTAACTCATCTTCATTAAGACTGTAACTATCATCATTAGGGTTTTGAACATCCTAAAAGACCGAGTCAAGAGGTTGAGAAGTTCCTGCAAGGTCTGAGAGGAATTCTTCAGTTTCATATTGAGGACTATTAGGACCTGGTATATCAACATCTGGTGCTTCTGGTTCACCAGGAACAAATTCAATGGGATAAGGTTCAATAGAAGAGGAAATGATTGGTGCATCAAGAAAATGATTTATCTCTTTGAAAAAATCTCAAAGAGATTGGAGAACATTGTCTTGATATAGTGGCCAATATAAGGAAGTACATAAAAATGGATAAGGTGTTCAATGTAAAGGGCACCAGTATATGTTTGACGATAAGGATGATGAAGGATGAAGAAACAATGAGTAGATTGTCATCTAATAGAAGCTTTCCATAGACAATGTTGTGAAATAACTATAGAACATTGTTGCTTCCATTAGTTTAGTGGTTAAAACCACTCACGAAATGTCCATAGCAAAGAACTCTCATTGTTTATTTTATAGAGATGTTGGTAGAGTTGAAGAGGAGATAGAGTGATGGCACAAGCATAGAGGGCAAAAAGTGCCCAAAGATACCATAATGTGTTTTTAAAAAGAGGATCATGAAGGAAAATCATATTAAGTTAAGGTGCTTTGAGGTTGAACATTGTGGGACTACTAAGAGAGTCAGTTTCACTAAGAAAATGATGCAAATAATAAAACAAACTCATACGAGCAAGTGAGGAAACCTCATAAACATTAGTAGGTTTACTAGCAGTGGCAGGAAAGTATTTCTTTGTAAAGGCAAAGAAAGGTTGATTATCTATGAGAGACTGACAAATAAAATCCTAAAAAGATAAAGGGGTTATAAAGATACCTCGTTGAAGAAGAAAAGGATATTTATAATGAGAAAAAGGTAAGAAAATGTCTGAAGGTCATGGTGGATTCTGTCTGAGCTATTTGGATAAACATAAAGTGTAAGCTACCACGTGTGGTTGGACTCACAGATATAATTAACAATTCTGAGGAATTATTGCATTGGTTTTACAGTGAGATGTTCATCAGGAAAGTGTAACAACTCTTGTGTAATATATGGAACAGGCTAGTAGAATCCATCTTTGACATGCATACTTAGAAATTAAATCGCATCTGTACCAATGATGCTTTTAGAGGCTAAAAGCATGATGCCATACTATTTAGTAAGATCGAAGAAATGCTAAAGTAAAGCCTGATATTCGTCATGGGTCTTTGAAGATAGAAGAATATCATCGATGTAGATGATTGCAGTGTTGAGGATAGGTTCATAAATCTTGTCATGGATCTTTGAAACAGAGATGGGGAAACTTTAAGCCCAAATGACATAACAGTCCATTGGTATTATACATTGGGAATGCAAAATGTAGTTTTGTACCATTCAGTAGGGTGAACACCCAATTGCCAAAATCCTGCCTTAAGATCAAACTTTGAAAAGATAACAATTTCTTTCAAAAATAGTACCTGAGTACTAATCTTTGGAAGAGGAAACTTCAAAAGCTTGTAATCATCACCAATCTCTTTTTACCTTGCTTTTACTTTGGACATTTGTTCACATAGAATGCTTGGCAAGATCAATATGACTTTGTGGGCTTAATTAGTCCTTGCTTCAAAAGGATAGCACACTCGTCTTGTGTGAGCTTAAGGTCATCAGGGTTCATCCCTGGATGTGTGGCTTTCGTAGGATTGATATCCTCATTCTTTTTGAAAGGTAGACTTATAAAAAAGTCAGCATTTTTCCAAAGAGACATGGATGAGAAAACTATGCATATGATTTAGGACAGTAGGCTAACAATTTATCTCTCAGTAATGCATATGGTGCAGGAACTTAAGAAAGTTCAAACATATTTTTCATTTCAGTGTATGGACTATAAAATGATCGATACCTGAGGCCTATGGGTAGGATCTGTAAAGGTGAGGCTTTGCTTTATACATCCACACCAATGAGAATATCTGGGCCAGGTAGATTGCTGTCAAGTACTTTAGTCTAAACTGTACACTGTGGAAAGAATAGTATCCTAATCTTTCTCTTTATTATAAACCCTATCTTGAATGAATTGCCATCTACAGTAGTAAAATACTCATCATGTGAGGTCCATGCCTCAGAAGGTATAATGTTGGGCTTTATAATCGTACAATTGGAACCAGTATCTATAAATCCAATAGCTTTGATGAGTCAATCATATTTATCCTATTTGAAGAGTTAGATCTAGACATATGGTTGTGGGACTGGAGTACGATATAGTTTCATGCAGGTTTGTATAGCATGTATAGAGAATCATTAGACGATTCATCTTTAGAGGTCGTAACAGAAATAACAAACTTAGTATCTTCATCTTTAATGGATTGTTCCTCAATAAGATCTTCAAAGTTATTTGAAGAATGAATATGCAAGATCGATTATATGTGCTTCAATAACTTGACATCTTTCTTGCTTTTGTGAGGACAGGTTAATGCAAAATGTCCTTATTGTCCATAGAGAAAACATCGATCAACTTTTCAAGAATGATTGGATTTCTTCAAGAACCGAACAAACTTTCTTTTTTTTCCATATTTTCTCACATAGGTTTTCCTGAAGGGTTTGTAACCTTTTATTTGTCTGTGGAACTTTCGTCGATGATAGACTTGATTGTGATGAGATTTCTTCTTATTGCTATAATCACAATTCTTCTTATCTTTGCACATAATCTGAAGATAAGGCTTCTTACAAGCCTATTTGAGAACTGGACCGCCTTTAACGATATTCTTGAATAAGGCATGTTGATCACACAACTTATCAAGAGAAGCTATAGTAAGTTGGTAGATTTCTCCAAGAGATATATTAGTCATACCCCTTTGCAAAGAAACAATGGTCCATTGTAGCTCTAGTTACAGTTGATCGAGAAGGGATGAGATAAAAGTATATCAAAGATTAACATCATTCTATCCATTCAAAAGATAATACCTTTCCGGCATACGATGATAATGCTTCTGTAAATCACGCTTGTTAACTGAACAACATTTCATTGCAAAATACTCTTAATGGATCTACTTATCTATAAGCTGGAAGTCACAAATAAATTTCTTGTGAATTATTCCAAGAAGAGCTCTAGGTGTAGTGACTTGGATATACTGAAGTCTTCGATAGTTGTCAATACCTTGCCACCATTCTCACAAAATATGGGCTGGATCAGAAATATAGCCCCAGATGTAGAAGGATTTTCGTTGGGTTTTATATAGATGAACTTTACTATTCCATCTTTTAATGTCTTCAGAAAAAATGGAGTTGTTGTATTAAAAGAGTGTCAGCGAGGTGTATGGAACACCTTTTGTTAATTGATGATCCATTCAATAGGCATCAACTTTTCAAGCTTCACAACTGGTATTTGCTTCGAGATCTAGATGATAGTAATTTGATCATTAGAATGATCAGCAACCATATAAAGAGTATCCAAAGTAGAATTTGGAAAGTTGAGGTCCAAAGCATGATTTTGCAGATGATAAATTATCTGGTGATGTAAGGTAGCTATGATGGCTGTAGTATCTTGATCTGCTCTAGTGATCTGAATCTGAACTTATAGTCGTTTAAACAAAGTGGGATCATCCAACCTAATGTCGAAATCAGGTGTTATCATCATAATGGCACTTCCATTGTTAAGAGTAGTCAGCAAGGTACCAATCAAAGCAGTATTTTGAATATTTTTCAGGTTTTGTGGTTATCAACAATAATATTAAGAAATAAACTGTAACTTAACCATAAAACCAAATTAAACTATCTTTATGCACGAAGCCACACATTTCTAAACTAAAAGTTTAACCTTTAAAGGAAATAAAAAAGAAATCTACTTATAAAAATTATCATTTTTTAAACAATGCCATCAAAGCAACCATATTAAGTAAAGGGAATTCAAAATTATCCATCATATAACACGCAATTTTTTCTTCATTTACAATATTAACTTATATTTAAATTTATTCTAATTTTTATGAACATAAATAACATGCTAGTTTATATTTTTGCATTCAATTGGTTGTTTACAATTTACGTGTAACATTATTAATTTATTCAATAAATCATTATTTAACTTTATATATTTGTATCAATTATATTTGATACTTTATGCTAAAAATAAAATATATAGAATAGTTATTATGCAATTGAATTTATAATTAGATTATAATTATAAAGTTTAAATATATTTACATATTATTACTAAATTATTCTTAGTTATAATTCTATCAAGTCAATGTGTCGATGGAACAATAAGACTAACATATATTTTATTTCATTCTTATGAAAAAATAGTAGATATTATAAGTTAAAATATGTTCGTACTTAAATTAGTACTTACTCAAGAATAAGTTTAATGAATTAATCTGATGACAGGTTTTTTAAATGGAACATTACTTGTTTGTTTATTGATTCTTTTCAATATATTTGTTGTGTAATTGATTCTTAAACTTAAGATTATCAAAGTATCTTATACAAGAATTATTATATTTTGATCTACTTATGGTATGTCACTGAATCGTCGCATACGTCTCGAATTAAATCCTAAATTCTTATAATAAAAATAAATGTTATATAAGAAAGTAGGAGACGATCCCACGAGAAATTCCAGTTTGTTAATCATTTCAAAATAAAATATTTAATAAAATGGGGGTTATGATAATATGATATTTTGTGACAAAGAAAATAAAGAAATAATAAAATGAGAGTTATCAATGAAATGAAATTTGGTTTATGGTGGCTTCTACCTTTGGAACTATGGTTGATCGTTAATACAAAATAATTATTTCATCAATTATATATTTGGTGTGGTATTAAATGTATGTCTTTCCCTAGGATTAGCTAATCGAAAGCATGTGATTTAATTAACCCCTATTGTTTAACAACCTTATATATGATCTAAAATTTTAAGTAAACAATAGCTTTAACAAAACAAAGACTTTCAAAGCAAGAAAACAACAATATCTATAGTTGCAATTAATCTAGTAGAATGCTTTTCCTAAAAGTAATAATTTTTTATGTAGCAAATAAAACTTCTAGTTTCTATAAATGGTTAAAATAATTGAAGATTTACTAATTTAAACTTTAATTTAGCAATGATCATTTCAATCAATAAACTAATTATCCACATTAGAAATCAATCGAAAATAATTATAAAATGAGAGTATAGAAAAGTAATCTAATATATGAATAATTGAAACACTTTACATTAAGACTCAATTGCCTTCCAATCTTCAAAGTTTCAAAAGGTCTCCACTTCCTTCAGCCAAGATAAAGAATATAGTCAATAAACGCCATACATACTACTAAAATTTAATAAAAAACTATGCTAACGTCTACTAAGAAGGAGAACAAAGACTTTGTGAAAAGATAGTTTTTAGTTGGAAAACTTGATGCCTTGCTCCTTCACCTTGGCTCTATTTATGGTTACTTTGATCCCATGTGAAAATATTCTTTTTGTGATTTTTTGGATCCCACAAATTATAACTTCACTAATTTCCATAAAATTTGTCTAAGACAAGATTCAAACAACTTTTAACATGTTTTTCTCTTAAGTATTCAAAGTTTGGAAGTTATAATTATCATGAATGTGCCTACACCTAAGATCATGCCAAACTATTTTATCAAATTTTCAACTTAGTTCCAATAGTCTGATCCAATTTTGCAATTAAAATGTTTTATCAACCAAATTGTTCTTAATTCTCGAATTAAGTACCAATCCTTTTTCAATTAAATAGCATTTTCTAACCCTTTTCCTATAAAAGTAAACAAAATAGTGAGTTTGAACATATTAAGATAAGATTATAGAGGATTTAAATGCTAAAAATTAGGAGAAATTTATGACACATCCCATTCCCTAACACCTAATGCTTGTTTTTCTCTAAGTAAGTGAAAAATTAACAAAACAAGATGATTAAATAGTTATTTACTATGCCAGGTGAAAAATTAACAAAATAAGATGACTAAATAGTGTTTTACTATGCCACTTTCTCATAAGATTAAACCATGCATACTCCTTAAGACTTAGACCAAAAAAGAGTTAAAGCATCAACATATATCAAAGTTGATTTCCACCAGAAAATATAAATAAAGATTATATGACAAGCTCAATCAAAAGTATGCACAAAGCTTTAGGCTCTGTTTGGCAAATAGCGAATTACATTAGCTATTAGCTGATTATATTAATTGATTTGACTAGCGAATAATATCAGCTGATTATTAAAGATATTTGGTAAAATTAGCTATTGATATGTGAAATAACTTATGAGGGCATTAACATTATATTTCTTTGTTTTTCGTTGAATATTCTTATAAGAATTTAGATTTAGATATTTAATTTTACAAAATTAAGTTTATAACTTTAATAAAAAACATAATAATAATAATAATAATAATCCAACATTAAATTCTCTATTAATATGAATGATGCAGCGAGTTACATCATATTAGTATTTTCATATAATATGTATGAATTTTATTATTTAATAAATTTAAAATATCTATAGTTATAGTA
>JANPWT010000245.1:31744399-31755704 GCA_024678245.1 Erythroxylum densum | reverse complement strand
AATTAAAAATATCTATAATTATAGAATAACACAGATACAATAAATAGTAGTTATATATTAAAAGTATTAATTTGATGTGACTCTTTATATTTAAAAACTTACTATTATGATATTTTTAAATGTAAACTAATATTATAAAATTAAATAAAGATTAAAAAGTTTAATTAACTTCTTTATTATATTCTTCCAAATTTCACGACATAATTATACGATCCAAAAAGCCAACTTTGAAAACACACAGAGCAAAAGTAGAGAGTAAAGTGGACGACAATACTATCATTAAGCAAACAACTAACTCCAAAAGCTTCTCTTATGGAGCTTTTAAAATCAACTTATTGGAGTTAAATAAGCTAACTAATAAACCATTCACTGAACACATCAATAGCTTTTTAAGATGGTCAAAAAGTTAACTTTTAGTCAATAAGCTAAAAAGCAACGGATAAGCTGTTTGTCAAACACCTTCTTAGTAAATTTCCTTATAGTGTTCCCTTTTTCATACAAGTGTTTAAGCTCAAGTTTTTACTCTTATACTACTATCAACTTGATTATACTACTATCAACTTGAACAAACACCAAATATTCTCACTATGAACATATAAAGGCATGAATCAAAAGGAATTTATTAAATTGTTGTAATGGAGCTTGAGTTAAGGGTTGGAAAGGTAGAGTTAGAGGCTAAAACCACATATATTTAATAAGCATAAAAATAAAATGTAAAAGAACGTGACCATGATCAAGTACTCAATTGTCAACCAAGTAATCAAGTGTTAATGTAGATATTCTATTGCTACAATTATTCTTTATTTTATATGGAAAGTAAATCCTCAATGCAAAAAATGGGCCACCATGATACAAAGTTAAACTAAATACAAAACTAGTCGCTTGGAAAACACAACTTAAAGCAAAGTCACTCTAATTCCCCAAATACTTTAAAAATATCTTATTGAAATATGTAGTTAGGTGATAGGATAAACTATAGGCTAGATTTATTATAAGCATTTAAAACACAAAGACTGGGATTTTAAAAATAAATCAAATGGGATGAATTAGGGATAATTAAGGAAGGTGGAACTTAAAGTTAAATGGCTAAAATAAGGAATGCCTTTATCATGTTCAAGCTTTTAAGCAATCACAACAATTCAAGTAGATTCGATGCAACTTCTAGTGGTATCCAAATGGCAGAGAATCAGATACTAAAGAAAAATGGATAGACGTAAGATGTACCTATCTTTTAAGGCTCAGAGGCTTACATGTTTCACACAATTTCACTTAATCCTTATGCAATACTTCATCAATCAATTGTATAGCTTTGTCTAACTACATACCTAGCTATTTCAACTTATCAATATGTTTAGCTTTCATCTTAATCAATTTTAGTCCAAATTTGAACATTTAGTCCAATTCATTCAAAACATTTTAGCAAAAATTTTTTGACACATCTTATTACATAAACTTCTAAAAGCATTAGGTATAACCAAGAAATTAAAAGAAAGTGTTCAAACAACCTAAAAATGCTTAAAATACTAAAAAGTCATAACAAAGAAAAATATCCCCACCCCTACACCTATTTAAAACATCATTTATAATGTTTAACAGTAAAGCACAAAAAAATAGAAAAATAGGAAATGAAAGACAGAACAAAGAAGGGAATGCCTTATTTTTCTTTTCATTTTATACGGGATGAATGACAACCAACGTATAGAGAGGGTGGAAAAGGGGGCGTGAATGAAGAAGTTCATAAGATTATGCTTCATTCAATATAATCTTCTCTCAATCATATCTAATCATATTGGAATAGTATGTTGAGTTTAGGAAAAGGAAAGGACATTTTCTTATTGGTTGCAAGATGTTCGTTCTATAGCTAAAGGTCTATTACATTATAATGCCCTTAAAAACTGGACAACTTGACCATATGGAGTAAATTTGAAACTACTTTCAAACTATTAGGTAGCGATCCCCATCTTGGTTGAGCAATTTAAATCCAAAGGTTCCATCTTACAAACAATGTGCATGTAAGTGTTAGACAAATCAAGTAAATACAAATTAACAGCCAGTTAAGTAATGTAGCAACTTAGGATTAAAGGTTTAATTTTTTTTTAATCACATATTGAAATTGTGTAATCAACTAATAACGTAGATTTATTGAAATGTTTTTTCTATACACCATAAAAAAATCAAATTCAATTTTAGCTAAAGTATTTACATTATCCCTTCTTCCTAAAAAGTTATAAGCCAAGAAGCGTAAATATTTGAATTCAAGTTTTTTCAAATATTAACTTTTCGAAACACTTAGCTAATAAGGAATATAATCAACATTTTGAATAATAGCATTTGAACTTATGAATTGTTCCTTCTTGGCATTAAACCCATTATAATATTAAAGTTAAAAATCAAAAAGGAAAATTCTCTTCCCATCATTTTGAATCCAACAATCCTTTTTATGAATAAATTAAGTTCAGGATCATAATTAACTAAAAAATCATATAAAATCATATTTCAGTTCAACAAAGGCAGGCATTTGCATATTCACATAGTTATGCCCATTTGATCTACCAAAGCTTCCAATTCTTCTTTAACATGCAATGTTTCTAAGGTTTGAAGATGAACATGCTTACATGCATATACTTTACATTCACATAATTCTTTATAAATTTTCTTATCTTGTTCATCATAGAAGGTGTTGAAGCCTCATATTTTGAGCTTTAGTTTGCTACTCAACTCCACCTTCTTTCCTTTTTATGTTATACACCTCAACAATAAGCCTCCTCATTGTTGTTATGATTAAGTGGAATCTACTAGAGAATAAGTTAGGGAAAGGGTTATAAGAGTTACTGAAAGATTGTAGTCAATTGTTTGTTATAATAGTGTTAGTTCTTAGGGTGGTTCTCTATGCATCATCGAAACCACCCTCCTAGCTCGTCATTTTGTCCTTCCTATGGATGTCTTGAATCTGCACTAAATTGTGATGTTTGGTGATGCTCCTAGTGTTAAGTTCGATTGATTATGATTAATGGCTATTTATTGGATTAAGGGAGAAATTTTATTGTCAGTGACTTAGTGGACTTAGACGTGACTATATTTGTAGGCTTATGCAATGTTGTTCTATGTGTTTCCTTGTACTAGTGATGTGGATAGCAGGGTGTTTCCAGTAGTGTTACTGGAAGGTGACGTATAAAATGATGAGGTTTCTAATTGGTGGCGTCTATTGGATGTGTGGTAGCTTAATGAAACGATGATATTTTAGAGTTTTATACAGTAGACATAATCACCTACACAACCATGTTTGGTGATTGAGACCATGTCCCTCAATTTTGCTTCAAAAATTGATAAGATACATGGTTCTAAGGACTTACACGATCTATCCCACATTGTCACTTTTGGGTTCACATAAGCCTATCCTCTTCTACACGGGCATGCCTTTTAAAACAAATGCAATTGTACAGACTCACTATTCAAAGACTTACATAGTCCATCCCACACGACCTTGCCTGGGTTCACATAAAAGTGTACTTTTTCACATGGGTGTGTCTAATACCTACACATCATTATTCCATCTGTACATGATTGTAAGCAGTTACACAATCCCTACCATATGATTGTGTCTAGGAGCACACGTGTTTGTCCTTCAAAATATTTTGAAGTCCTTAGTTTTCTTTCTTGATTTCATTTAATTATTGTCCCTTTCGATATATGGAGGCAATTACGACCTAAAAAGAACCAAAATAAAATCCAAATATGAATTAAATTAAAAAAAAGGAAGATAAACTTAGGGTGCCTCTTCATAGCACTTTTGTTTAGCCTTATTCACTTGATGATGTTTAGATGAGGCCAGTTAATTACATCTCTTTTACTGTTGTGATGTTCACGTTCTTATAATAAAGTTTGAGACAATGAGCATTAACCTTAAAAATCTTAGATGTAGATATACTTTAAATTTCAACTACACCGTGAAGAAATACATTAGTCATGATGAAAGGCTCAATCCAACGAGATTGTAACTTACTTGGGAATAGTTAAAGCTTATAATGAAAAAGAAGAACTTTTTGTCCTATAAAAAATTCTTTCTGAGTAACAAATTTTTCATGTAAAGCTTTTGTTCTCTCTTTATAGATTCTTGCATTTTTATAAGATTCGTTACGAATTTCCTCTAGTTCCTATAGCTACAATTTTCTATGATTTCCATTTTCATTAAAAAAATCATATTATATTGCTTAACAATCAAAATGCTTTATGTTCCAATTCAATAGGGAGATAAAAAGCCTTGCCAAATACTAACCTGTAGGATGACTTGTTAATTGGTGTCTTATAAGGTATTTGGTATGCCAAAAGTATGTCTTCAAGTCACAAGCTTTAGTATTTTCTTGTTGGTCTAACCATCTTTTCTATAGCTATTTTAATTTCTCTATTCAAAACTTCAGCTTACCCACTTAATTGCAGACGATATGATGTATTGATCTTATAACTCACTACATATTTATTTAAGATTGCCTCCACTATTCAATTGCAAAAATGTTTGCTTTGATCATTGATCAAGGCTCGTAGAATACCAAACCTACAGAAAATGTTAGATTTGAGAAAATTTGCAACTACTTTGGAATCATCAGTTCAAGTGGCTTTTGCTTCCATCCATTTTGACACATAATTGATGACCAATAAAATGTAGACAAAAAAAACTCATATTACATTGGATTTTTTGATATTTCATTTCTTTGGGTGATATTATATGTTCCTTAGTATCACTCCTAATTTTCACAAAGCATGTAAGCTTCCCAAAATAAGGAAGCCCAAAAGAAGCCACATTCTGAGATTTTTCTTGTCGTTCATTTAGCACTAAAATGTACTTCACATATATCTAAATGGCAAAATGTAAGGATGGATGATATTTTGTTTTTAGGTTCACACCTTTAAATTACCTTATCAGAGCAATGTTTCCATAAATATGAGTAATCCCGTTTATAGTACTAAGCATAACTCTTGAGCTTATTTTGTTAAACTTTATATAGGCATGTATATAGCATATTAGTAGCTAAATAATTTATTATATTTGCATACTATAAAAATTGGATCGTTGTAAAGAACGATTGCTCATCCTGAAACTTTTCTGCAAATCAAAGGTTGTTTGAGCATGAGACAAAAGACTTAAATGATTCACCACTCTATTCTCAACACCTTGCTTATCATTGATTTCCAAATCAAATTCACTCAGTAACAAAATCCATCTCATTAATCTTGGATTTACTTCTTTCTATGTCAACAAATATTTAAGAGTTACATGGTCAGAGAAAATAATAACTTTAGTACTTAATAAGTAGGATCTAAATTTTTTTAAGCAAAAAATACTGTTAATAACTCTTTTTCAGTTATTGACTAATTTTTTAGGCGTCATTCAAGGTAATAGAATATAGTAAATGATATAAGGTATTTTTCACACTCATTGTCCCAAAATAGCACTTACAACTATTTCACTTGCATCACACATGATTTTGAATAGTAATTCCCACTTTGGTGGTTGAATGGTAATGGTTGAAATTAATAAAATTTTTAACTACTTAAAGGCCTATTTGCAATCATCACAAAATTAAAAACTAACATCTTTCTAGAGTAGCTTGTATAATGGAGATACTATTTTGGAAAAATCCTTGATGAAGGTTTGATATAAACCTATATGAAATGAGCAAACTTCCCACATACTAAAAGGGCGAGGCAAAGATTAAATTACATCAAATTTGGCCTTATCTACTTCAATTTTGCTAAAAGAAACAGCTTGAACCAAGATTATACCTTGTTTAACTACAAAATGGTATTTTTTGAAATTAAGAATAAGGTAATTCTCCATATATCTTTGTAGAATTAATTTTAAATTATGCAAGCACTCATCAAAATGATTTTCATGAAGAAAAGAATCATTCATAAAACTTTAATAATCTACTTACTATACACCTTTTTAGAGTAGTCAATACATAGTAAGTGTTGAAAGGCATTCATCTATATGCGAAAGTTCCAGAAAGACAAGTGAAAGTTGTTTTCTCTTGATCCTTCAAAGTAATTGCAATATGAAAATATCTTTAAAAACCATTAAAAATAGTAAAAATGCTTTATCAAGTAATCTTTCTAACATCTAATTAATAAATGAGAGAGGAAAATGGTCCTTTAAGTCAAGGAATTTAATTTCCTATAATCATACAAACTCACCATCCATTTTGGACTCTATTAAGAACTAAGTCTCCCTCTTAATTGGTAACAATTGTAACTCCAATTTTCTTTGGAACTACTTATAAGAGGCTAGCCTATTCACTATCTGAAATTAGGTAGATTATTCCAGCCTGGCGTAGCTTCAAAATTTCTTTCTTTACTACCTTCATCATTAATGGGTTTAACCTTTTTGTAGTTTCCTTAAGGATTTAGCTCCATCTTCTAAGAGATTCATGTGCATATAAGTAAAATGACTAATACCTTTAATATTTGCCATCATCTATTCAATTGCCATTTTAATTTTTTTTCAAAACCTTCACTAACTTTTCCTCACATGTAAAGATTAGCCTACTTGAGATTATCACTAGTAGTGTCTCCCTCTCTAGGGAACATATATTTTAATTGTTTTGGCAACGGTTGTAACCCCAATTTTGGTGCTTGCACAATTAAAGGGGCGAGCTAGTCACTAAGTGTGGGTATCCTTCCTGCAAAATTGTCCATGGATGCCATACGCACCTACAAACAAAAATTAAGGATAACATTAGTGTCTTCATCCTTAAAAAGACTTTCCATTATAACTATCTGTAGCTCATCTTTCCCATTAATTTCAAACCAATTTTTTTACTAATAAATCCAAAAAATCAACTAAAAAATAGGAAATCATCATTAGGATATTTCATTGTATTATATATATTAAACTGAATATTATCCTTACCAAGCTCCATTGTCAAAATACCTTTGCTGAAATTAACTTTTGTTTTGGTTATTTTAAAAAACAATATTCTTAACAAAATTGATGTTGTATGGTCATCATTTTTTTCATATCCAAAACATAAAAGTCAGTGCAAAAAATTAACTTATCATTAACATGGACAAGAACATCCTCTGCTACCCCCTTAGGATATGCATTGTACCTATTCGCTAATTGAATTACCAATCCCTTCTTTTCTGGTGGTCCTAAATTAAGTGATAAATAAATATAATAAGGCATGAAATTAATGGACTTACCTAAAACTAATATGGCATTTTCTACCTTAGAACCACCAATAGTGCATGGTATAGAAAACATACCCATATCCTCTCTATAAGGGCTTTACAAATGACAACATAAACATTCCTTCCTAGCCTGACTTTTTCAACCGCTTTTGCTTTTTATTTTTTTGTCACCATACACAGTTCATTCAAGAATTTAACATATATATGAACATGCTTAATTACATAAAAAAGGGGAATATTTACCTCACATTTCTATAATGTCTCATATAAGTCAACATCTCTTTCCAACTTCTAGTTGTCCTTCAACACAGCTAGAAAAAGAAGAACTATAAATAAAAGAGAAGTATGTGACTCACCCTTAGGCACGAGCATGGTTTCGTTCATCTCAATATGTTTTTTGCCTTCTGTATGTAAATTTGATGAAGGTGGAGCTTTTATGGGCTACTTCATTTGTTTTCTACTTTGCGATGTAATAACATTGGAACTCTACTAAATTCGGTAATTTATTTAAACTTTGAGATTCCAAGTGACTAATCGCAATGGCTAACTAACCCATTTTTTTTCCAAATTCTAGATACTTTTTTGCCTCTTTTTGAAAATTGATAATATTGGTAGCTGATGTTTTATCAATATCTTCAAAAAATATACCTGAATCAGATATTTGGGCTTGTTGTGGCTGCTTTGGAGGATGACGTTGCCCATATTATTGAAAATTAGTTGCTGGTTAATTTATTGGAGCATTACCATATCAAAAATTTAGATGGTCTCTCCAACTGAGATTGTACGTGCTTAAATGTTAGTTATATTGCCAATGAGGTTATCATGAAAATCCTCCTACTATACTTACTTATTCTATAGAATCCTCTTGTAATGTTTGACATATATCAATTATGTGTCCTACTTTTGAACATATTTCGTAAGCCTTTGTCGCTTTCATTTTTCAATAAACAATTGAAACATAAGTGCAATAAGCTCATCCACACATTTTTCAAAGGGAAAAACATTTACATTGCTAACTTATTGAGTTAAGTGTTTTATCATAGCACTAAATTATTGGGAATTGGATGCCATATTAGCAATCGATATGCGAGCCTCGTGTGGTGTTTTATCAATAATTGTTCTTCTACTAGCAACGTCAACAATACTCCTTTAAGTTGTTAGAAGTCCTTCATAAAAATATTGAATAAAGAGATGTTTGTTAATTTGGTGATATAAAAAACATATGAATACCTTTTTGAAACACTCCCAAGACTCGTACAAAGATTCTCTAGTGTGTTGCTAAATGCCACAAATTTCTTTCTGAATGTTAACTACCCTTAAAGTTAGAAATCTTTTTTTGAAAATTACTTCTTCATTTCATTCCACATGGTTGTACTAGCGAGTGGCAAGTAATATAACTAATTTTGGGCATTGTCTTTCAAAGAAAATAGGAAAGCTCACAATTTGATTAATCTTCAGTAACACCATTAGGCTTCATTCTTGTACATACAATATGGAACTCCTGAAGATGTTTATATGGATCATCACCTACAGTACTGCAAAAAGTTAGCGGCAAATGAATTAAATCAGAATTCAATTCAAAAGTAACATTTGCATTGAAAGTAAGAAAAGTTATAAAGTGATATTTTTAGTTCAAATTTGGTCCAACAAGTTTTCATAGCACTCTATTGTTCACATTGTTTCTTTTTGTTTCATTAATTGGAGTGTTACACTGCTTCCAATTTTTTGTTTCTTTCATTATATTTTTTCAAATCTTTTGGATCTTTAGATTATATTGTAAATTAGTTTACTTCAAAGATCTCATAACAATCATACAAACTTGGAATTCCCTAACAAAGATGTCAATTTTTGGAGGAATTATCACATGCACCCTAAATTGAATTTTAAATTCCTATAATCAAAACAATTGTAATATACGAAACTAGGAGTCGATCTCACAAGGAATTCTAGCTTGTTAATCGTTACAAAAGAAAATATGTATTTAATAAAATAGGAGTTTTGATAATATGAAATTTTGTGACAAAGAAAATAAAGGAGATAATAAAATGAAATTACCATTAAAACGAACCTTAGTTTATAATTGCTTCCAACTTTGGAACTACAATTGATTGTCAGTACAAAATAATTATTTCATTAACCATATATTCAAAGTGATATTAAATACTTGTCTTTTCTATGATTAGATAATTGAAAACATGTAATTCAGTTAACCTTTACTGTTTAACAATCTTAAATACAATCTAAAATTTAATTAAACAATATATTTAAGAAAAAGATAGACCATTGAGCCAAGACAACACAATATTCTTGATTGCCTTTAATTTAGTTGAATACTTTTCGTAAAATTAATAATATTTTATGCAACAAACTAAAACTTCTAGTTGTTACAAATGATTAAAGAATTGAATGTTTACGTATTAAAACTAGAAAATGATTGTTTGAATTAATAAACTAATTGCGTATATTAGAAATCAATAAAAAATCATAAAACAAAAACACAAAAAAAAATCAATTAAATGAATAATTTAAACACTTCACATTAAGATTTAATTGCCTTATAATCTTCAAAGTTCCAAAAGGCTTCCTCTTCCATTAAAAAAGAACTATCCAACAATGGCCATAACTACTACTAACATCTAATGAAGAATAACTACTCTAATATCTACTAAAGAGTGGAAAGAAGACTTTATGAAAATTTGGAATTTTTAGCTAGAAAATTTGATGCCTTGCTCCTTCATTTAGCTCTATTTATAGCCACTTTAATCCCATGTGGAAATAAATTTTTATGATTCATTAAATCCCACAAATTAAAACTTCATTGATTTCCACTTAGATTTGGGCAACATAGGATTCAAACAACTTTTAACACGTTTTTCTCTTACATATTCTAAGTCTCTAAGTTACAATTATCACTAAACGTACCCACACCTACAATCATGCCAATCAATTTCACCAAAATTTTAACTTGATTATAATAATGTGATCTAAATCTATCAATTAAAAAATTTTGTCAGCCTAAATTTATCAATTAAAAAATTTTGTTTACTTTCCTATGAAAGTAAACAAAAATACTGATTTTGAATACATTAAGATAAGATTATCGAGGATTTAAAAGCTAAAAATTAGGATAAAACTGTGATCAATATCTTCTATTTAGGATAGTATGATTAGCAATACCAGGATATATTATGAATTTTATGAAAATAGTTGATTAATTTAATAAAAGATTATCGCTTTAAAGTAATCAAAGAGAATAATTTACTATTTTTAATTAGTAATTGGGAATTCTCTAGGCATAATAAATATCAATTATAAATCAAAATAATTTGCAAGAACAAATATGATTATATTTTAATAGAGTTTGGACACTAGCTCTATGTTATATATTCAACTGGAACACTAAATAAATAAAAGATTAAATTATTCATTATAATTGTGCATAAATATTTTAATTCAAATCACTTTAATGTTCATAATATTTAAAGGGTCTTGATATGTTGCTAGATATCAATCTTAGTCAATGATTATAATCTATTTTATTAGAATAAATACAAATCTAAAATAATTTTAATTATGAATTCTAAACAAAATTTATAATTATTGCTAGCATACCATAAATATAATAGGTCACATATAAAGTTTTAAAACGTAAATTAAATTAAGTTGAACTTAAATGTAAAATTTAATAAGTTTCCATAAACAAATGTAAGATATTTAAATTAACTGAAGTTAAATTCTAATTACATCTAAGTTAGAATAATGTTTCTTTGTTTTATGAATATTATTAGTAAGTTAAAATTTTGAATTATCTTATAGTTGACTTATGAAAATTTTTAAACAAAAATATGAATAATTTTTTTCTTTTAAAAATTATTTTATAATTATTATTTTAAATTAATTTATTAAAAATTATTAATTATTTCACTTATTCCATAACACGTACTATTTCGATCCAACATTAGCTATAGTTTGGCCTGTCTAAAATTTTAGGGTGTGCTTGTTTGGTGGGTATGAGGAGAAAGGAATGGGTATGGAATGAAAAATAAAGCTTGGTAAGAGGTAATGATTATTTTGCTTCTACTTTCATTCCTTACTTTGGGGCATTGCTCCATTCCTC
>JANPWT010000245.1:31728785-31739569 GCA_024678245.1 Erythroxylum densum | reverse complement strand
CTTGACGATTAAAGGGGACAATACTAATTTGCCTGGTTGAGGTTCAGCAGACAAGATCCTCTAGCCCAACTAAACCAAGTACAATTCTTTTTGCCTTAATAAAAGAAAATAATTAATCAGAACAGTACCCTCCAATTCATATATCTTCTTTTACTTTCAACTCTTTTCTTACATGGGTTATTTGGGAGAAGAAAATCTTAGACCAAAAAAAGAAAAAATTGATTAGACCAACACAGATAGGTTGACGAGGAATCCCACGACTAAGGTGTGGAAAAGACTAAAGGCAGACTGCAAAGAGGATTTGAACCTCAAGACATGCTCTAATTGGGATGCATCTACACACTACACTGTTTTACCTAACAGCCGAGAACATAAGACAAAGTCAAATCTCTCCTTGGATGTAACCCTTACAATGTCCTCTTCCAGTAAAGCTTCAGTTGAGGATTGTTAATTCCACAGTCAGTGTCGGGCAATGTGAACGAGTCATCTACTTTCCACTTGTGGTTGGAATGGAAATAACCATCTAGCGTGTGAATGGTAAAGAAGCAATGAAGCGTAGCGGAAAGAGATGGACCGAAGTATGGAGGAATTAGAGGGGTCTACATGTCTCAAATATGCGGAATCATTTGTCAATCACCGTCCATCAACATGGAGATTATTGTTTGTATGGATTAAATCTTACCATTCGTATATGAATTACATTCGTCAGATGTTAGTTTATAGTGATAATTGCAGACAATGATGACATGATTATAAACATTAAAATTGTACTAAGCATAAATTACGGCAACAATTATAATATGTTATTGCAAGGTAAATCTTGAAATAACTAGTAAAATTTCTCTTTTACGATCATAATATTTAATACAATTTTAAACTTTAAAGCATTAGTATTGATAAATCTTATATTAACAGTTAAATTTCCTCTCCTAGTCTATATAAATCTCAATTTTCTCGAGATGAAACTAAGAATGTGATAGTAAATTGGTTAGCTCTTGTACACCTGCCTACATGAAAAGAATACGACCGAACAAAATTTTGTAAGCTTATGTATCTTACATGATAATACTAATGTTTTGTTGTTGCGTGACCAATAAAAAAGCACAATTATCCTTTTCAAACAATCAAACACATTGAAATGACCGTGACCTTAAAGATAACGAAATTAGTGGGATTCTTTCAGTTTTCAATGTCATGAACAGGAGCATATGCTAATTATTGAATATCTTACCGTAGATTGCTCTCGGTGCTTGACCAAAGCACTTGGAATTTCTTAACTAAAAAAAATAGAAATGAAGTGGTTAGCGGCTTTTAGACATTTTTTGTTAACTACGGCAGTAAGGTTCCAGTCAATTTCATTTCAATAGGTATGATGTATCCTTTTCTTTTCCAACTACTCAAAATTGAAATCATTTAATAACCCCTTAAAATTACATTACTAAATTTTATTATTAGTTACTTTGAGAGTATATCTTATTTATCTTCAAATAATGCACATACAAAGTAAAGTTAACATTTTTGGTACGGAAAACTACAGTAAACTGAAATGATTGAGTGTGCTTTTTCCAAGTTCAGTGGTAGGGTGGTATTGGTCTAAATCGATTAAACGTAGGTAGAATATGCCAAATTTAAGAAATTAAGAAAAATAAAACATTCACCCCCAAATCATTTTCAAGGGGATTCAAATTCAATACCATAAATTATTGCTGAAGTAGACAAAGCATAAGCCAAGTTAGAACTAGCTCTACAAAGAGCACAATGGCCGTCTGAGAGTTAGTTGACCAGTTTTTGATTTGGAGCGGGCAATAGAAAACAAAACGACGAGAGATTCTCATCATCAACTATTCAGGCAGTTCTGCCAGTCCAATCTAGTCTCCGTCGGTCTCTATTGAGACCGAGACCAGTGTTCATTAGTTTCTCTCTCCCAAAAGGCAGATGTATAAGTGTATTTAATATGCTATTGAAACGAATTATAGATGACGCGTGAGCGGAAGCAGTGGTTTGGTCAATATGTACTTTAGGTTCGTGTAATGGGATAATTTTTTATTATTGTGAAAAAGACAAGGAAAAATGTGACACTTTCTCAATTTCTTAAATTTTTAAAGAATTTTTTTATAATTTTTCACCTCAAAATTTTCGGTCTCTCCAATCACTTCCTACCATAAATTCCTTTAACCTTTAAGAGTTTCAAATTATGTGAGTATTGACCAAATTCAACCTATAATTGTACCTCTATGTGAGCATTGAGTTTATCAGTATGTCAGTTGCTTCCTCTAAAGCATGAACCTTTTTTTTTTAATCAAGAATTGATCAAATGCAATCAATTTTTAATTTTGTGAAATCTTACATCTTTCACCGTGACAGGAAAGAAGCTTCAAATTAAAACTTCCTAATAATAAAACAATAAACGGTAAACACAATAATTTCACGTTAAAAAAATCTCCTTTTCAATGTGAGTGAGAGTAAAAAAAACCTCGCACAAATCAAATTTTACTATCACCAAAATGATTACAATAATCTAGCTAGCTAGTTTTAATGTTCAATCATAAGATGATAACAAATCATTCTAACCCTAATAGATCACTAGTACCTAATACATAAAATGGAAGATCAAATGGAGCTAATAATTTCAACTTATCTAGACAACAAAAACAACCAAATCTATGTATACTAGAGAGCAACAAACGTCAATTCCATATAGAAAATAAAGATTGATGAGTGCAGAAATCCCACACAAAATTTCAGCCTAATCAGAGAACAAATAGCCACTTGATCATCCAGTTGATTAAGACTGTGTAGATGGAGCTCTTATTTATGAGTGAGCTACTGCCCACGAAACTCATGGACAAGTTACATAACTCCAATAGCCAATTAAACCATATAAAATTAAGAGCAACATATTAGGTATCTTCAACACAAAATTCAACTAAATTTGACTAGAAATAGCCACTCAATGGTTTCTCTAATCAAAAGGTACACGTACTAAAATTTGAAGAAAGAATTGTGTATGTATATCCCACAAAGAAAAACAATTGCCACTCCCTCTTTTTCACTTAGTGTGTAGTGGCAATCACTAATATTTTTAGGTTTTTTAATTTCAAAATTAAATTTTATAAAATTTAGGCCATTCTCCAAATAGGAGTGAAACCCAAAAAGCCAAATAAACTCCTTTCACGACTATATATAGGGGTAATCAATCTATAGGTCTCAAGTTTTTCCCTTGGTAATGCTTTCGTCAGCATGTCAATACTAATATTATCCTTAGTATGAACTTTCTCAAGACATAACAGCTTAGCATCTGACACTTCACATATCTAATTGTAACGTGTATCAATATGTTTAGACCTTGAGTTGAAACAGGAATTCTTACCAAGATGAATTACATTCTCATTATCACATAATATAACATACTTTTCTTGATGAAAGCCAAGTTCTTGGAGAAACCTTTTGACCTAAGTAACTCCTTATAAGCCTTAGTAGCTACAATAAATTTGTCTTAGTTGTTGAGAGAACAACACACTTTTATACTTGTCATGATATAGCTCCCGTTGCAAAATTAATAAAATACCCAAAAGTAGACTTGTGAGAATCAACATCTCTAGCCATGTTAGCATCTGTAAAGCCTACTAAAAATAGGTTTATAACCACCAAAAGAGAGTTTCATGTCAAATGTATCACACAAATATCTCATACTCCACTTCACAACATTATAATGCTCTTTACCATGATTAAAAAGGTAACAACTCATTATACCTACTACATAATCAATGTCATGTCTAGCACATACTGCAAACTCCCTACTGTTGAAGCATAAAGGATTTTCTTCATTTCTTCCTTCTTTACATTGGTAGTGGGGCATTGCTTGTTACTCAATTTGAAGCGAGGAGGAAGAGGACTACTTACCTTATTGACCTTGTCCATGTAAAATCTTTAAAGTACCTTTTGAATGTATTTTATTGTGACAAGTACAACTTCTTTGCTTATCTATCCTAAGTGATAGAAATTCTTAACAATTGCTTTAAGCACCCAAGTCCTTCATAACAAAAGACTTATCCAACTATTTCTTTAAGTCATTTATATTGCAAACATTCTTTCCAATAATAAAAATATCATTTGTATAAGGTAAGAGGATAATAAAATCATTATAAAAAACATTTGCATAAAAACACACAATTTTCTAAATTAGTCTTCATATAACCATACTTTTTAAAGACTAATTCAAGCTTTTTATACTATTGTCTTAGAGCCTGCTTTAACCCGTAAAGACTTTTCTTCACTTTTGCAAATATAACCTTGTTTCCCTATCACTTTAAACTCCTCTAGTTGCTTCATATAGATTTCTTCATCCAAATCACTATGAAGAAAGGTTGTCTTCATGTCCATTTGCTCAATTCCCAAGTCAAGACTGACTTCTAAATCATGTAGTGCACTAATAGAGGCCATCTTAATTATAAGAGAATAAATTCCTTAAAATCAATACATTTCTTATGTCCAAATCCTTTAATAACAAATCTTGCCTTGTACCTTGTACCTTGAACCTTATACCTCGACCTTGGGTTGTGCTCCTCATATTTAATTATGAACACTCATTTTTTCCTACCTTATGGTAATTTAACTAAGTCAAAGGTATGGTTGTTATGGAACTATTACATCTTATCTAGCATTTCCTCGGTCCACTTATCCTTATGCCAATCTTTCTTAGATTCCTCATAACTTTGATTCTCTTGCATCAATTAGTAAGACATATTCACTTACAAAGTCTCTAAAAAAGGGCAAATAAGTTCTAGTGGACCTTTTTAATATATTTCCAAGAATATCCTCTACTGATTGTTCCACTTCAACATTATCGGGTTCTACTTCCTCTATAGGAATATCAACATCAACATCTTGTTGATTATTATGGGCATCATTTGCATCTTATTCCTATCTTGGTGTATGAGAACTATATCAAAATCACTTAGCAAACAACTACTATGAGCCACTGATTTCTCTTCTTTATTGAAGTCTATCATATTTTGATCCTCCATAAACATAAAGTCTCTACTTTTAACTATCCTTTTACTAGTTGGATCATATAACCTATAGCCATACTCATCTTGACTATAGCCCAAAAAACGCATTGTATAGTCTTTATGTCGAGCCTTTTTCTTTTCATCTTTAGGAATATAAACAAAATCTTTGCAGTCAAAAACATGCAAATGAATATAGATTACATTTTTTCTAGACCAAATTTTATCTATTACCTCAAATTGCAAAGAAATACATGGTGTGATATTAATGACATGAGATATAGTGCTCAAGGCATTAACCTAGAAAACTTTGGTAACTCAATAGTGAAAGCATACATATAACAGTTTCAACCAATGTTCTATTCATCCTCTCAGGTAAACCATTGAACTGTGGTGTCTTTATGGGTGTCTTTTGATGTCTGATTCCCTTTTTTTTACAATAGGCATTAAATGATCCTAGGTACTCATTACCATTATCAATTTGTTCGTATGTAAATTTATTTATAGTTTCTCTCTCAATTGAGGCCTGAAACTACTTTAAAGTATATAAGACTTGATTTTTCAATCTCAAGGTGTAAACCCAAATTTGCCTAGAATGATCATCTATAAAAATTACAAAGTTATAAGCACCTCTAAGAGATATAGTTTTCATAGGACCACAAAATTAAAATGCATTAATTCTAGTACATTAGGTCTTCTACCTAATAGGAAGGATATTTTGTTCTACTTTTATGCTAGACAATTATTATACTTTTTCAAGTGTGCTCGTTTATCCCAGATATCAAATTCCTTTTGGCTAAAACTACAATTCCCTTCTCACTCATTGACATTGTTGTTTATGCCATAAATCAATTTATTACCTAATTCAGCTATATTGACAACATCTTTAACTATCTTGGCTTGAGTCAACTACAAAGTTGAATAATTCTTACCTTTAGCTATAATTATGGATCCTTTAGACAGCTTCCAATTTTATTTTCTATCAAATCTATCATCATAAATCTTACCAAAAAAGAAGACTGAGCTGAATATCCAGAATATGCTTGACATGCTTAGGAGTTGACTTTGACCCATTAAGAGTCACTAAATTCACATCTTTAATGCATACATATTTAGACATACCTCGATTGCTTATTTTAACATTGCTAAAGTCACCATGTATGTAGGATGTAAATCCATCTCTTCTATCTGTAACATGAATTAAAGCACCACTGTGTATCACCCAACCAGTATATGGAATTAATGGTATTAAGCTTTAAACTAACAGGAGATCTTTAGGAGTGACATTGACTCTATTATCATTTGCACTTGGGTTCATTTTCTTTTCTTTCCCCTTATTCTCCTTGTTTTCTTTTTTCCATTTATAATAATATTTCTTGAAATGCCTTTTCTTCCCAAAGACATGTCACTCAAAATCTTTGAACATTTTCTTTAAATTGCTCTTATCGTGATCTCTATTTTTGGTAAATCTGCCTTTTCTTCCCTTACTAGATTCTATAATTAGAGCTTTTGGACATAAAGAAGAAACATATGGTTTCCTTCTCATCTCCTCATTAAAAATGCCACCCTTAGCAAGATCCATAAACATTATTCCATCAGTTGCAATGTTAGTTGAGGAAAAAAGTCTCCCAAGATGTAAGGTGCTAAGAAAACATAACCTTGAGCTTCTTCATCAAATTTCATTTCTATAGAAGAGAGTTGACTGAGGATCACTTAGAAGGTAATCAAATGGTGTACCATTGAATTTCCATCCTTCTATCTCAAGGTTAAGATTTGCTTTATCAAGAATAGTTTGTTACTCCTTCTCTTCAATGCATACAATTTCTCCAATTTGTTCCAAAATGCCTGAGCATATGTCTCCCTACTAATGTGTTTCAACATGTTATCATCTACCCGTTATATAACATATTCACAAACTTATTGATCTAGCAAAACTTATTCTTATTCTTATTTATTTTCATATTTCTCTATTGCAAGCATAGACAAATAATAATCCTTCACATAGAGTAGGTCCTCCATCTTACACTTTTAGAGAGCATACTTAGCCCCATCTAAATTAATGATTATACTTATGTTAACTTCCATTATACACAATGACAATTCACCAGTAGAACAAGGCTCTGATACCATTTTTGATAGAAAAAAGCTCTATATTGAAATTTTTAATGATAAAACAATAAATAGTAGACATAATAATTTAACATGAAAATATCTCCCCTTTAATTTGAATGAGAGTAAACAACCATGGCCTAAAGTAAATTTAATTATCATAAAATAATTTAAAAAGTCCAACTAGTTTCAATCCTTAATCATAGGATAATAACAAATCATATTTCACCATAATAGATCGCTAGTACATGATAAACAAAATGAAAGAGCAAATAGAGCTAATAATTTCAACTTATCTACGCTATGGATATAACCAAATCTATATGTGCTAGAGACCACCAAATGTCAATTCCACTATAAGGAGTAAAGATTGTTAAGTTTAGAACTCCCATGCAAAATTTCAGTCAAATCTACTATAAGTGACTGAGCTACCATTCACGATAGTTCTAGATAAGTTATAAAACTCCAGTGGGCAATCATATTTTACAAATTTAAGATCAATAGGTTAGGTATCTCCATAAAAGATCTCATCCAAATTTGACAAGAAATAGCCACCCAATCAACTCTTTATTCAAAAGGTACACATGCTGAAATTTGAAGAAAGAATTATATGTGTATATCTGACAAAGAAAGAAAGTCGTCTCTCCTTCTTTTTCATTTGATGTTTAGCAACCATCATTAATATTTTTAGGGTTTATATATTTTTCTTTTTATTTCAAAAATAGATTTTATAAAATTTGGACCGTTCTCCACATAAAAGTGAAACTCAAAAGGCCCAACACATTATAGCTATCATTCATCTATCTTTCGTTAGAATTTTCCTATTCTTTTAAAAGAAAGTTGCATCCTCATTATTGATGATAAGAGCATGTATAACCAAGTCTCTCCAATAATATCTCTTTGGCTACTTGATGATCTATCTCGCTTTATTCTTAAATATATCGTGTTAATGCTTTCTTCCTAATGTTATTCAACTTTTGTAACTAAGATTTTCAACCCCCTTAACAACTATTCCAAATTGTTTTAGTGCCATTTACACCATCTTTGAACTAACATTGCTCAATCTTAACCAAACATTTCCTTTCCATATGTTTTCCTTAACATATATTGCTTCTCAAATATTATATTCTTGAAAGTTATCTTATACTTTTCATTAAACTTATGGAACTTAAATAAGTTTACCTTCTCATGTTTGTCATCCTTTAATAAACTCTGCGTATAAATTTTTATTGTCTCTTGCTCATCTAGATTACTCACCCACATATACCACACTATAGTACTATTATGCTTCTTCCCTAAAGATTGAAAAATAACCCATAGATCTCATTACTATATTTCTTATTAAGATATGTGACATGCTATTTTTTTTCATCATAATAAACACAACTTTTATCACCTTAAGTTGTCCATCATCACTAGAAAATTTATACCTTTAATCATCATGAGTACCTATAGAAATCATATTCTTCTTAAACTTAGGAAAATACCAAAACCAATATTTTAATAGTTTTAACATGAATTTTAATTAATAGTGAAATACTGCCTTTGATAGTATGCTCCCATCATCACTCAATTGACAATACCATTCCATTCTTGAAAAGAAGAGAACTAATTCTTATTAAAAGTCATATGATAAGATGTGTCAATATCTATCACCCACCAATTTGTAAGGTCATAATTACTCGCATTCAAAACATCATTAAACTCTCATGGATTGCAGTAGTAATTGTTTTTCCATATATTTCCTTTCTTTTTTTATTTTTTAATTAAGAACAACCCCTCTTAAGATGCCTTTTGTTCTTTACAATTATAGTATTTAATAACTTTATGCTTAAATTTAGATTATAACTTAGTCTTATTTTTTTATATCATTTTCCTTATTCCTTCCTCTACTAACAATTAAACCCATATTTGGTCCATTTCATATATGTAAAAGACCTTTTTCTTCAAACTTTAGAATGTAAAGCTTATTTCATATTATTGGAAAAAAAGTAGTCTCTTTATCATATAATATGATATCAACAAAATTCTCATATGAACTTGTAAGAAATATAAAAGAATTATTCTAAGACCCCAACATATATCTTGGAAGTATTATAACATGTCTAAGGTTTATTAAGAAGTGAACATAAAAAATTAAGTGCATTTAAGTATGGTAAGAGACATAATGGTACTTAATATAAAAGACATGGGTAAATGGGTAATTTACTAGTTAAAATATGGACATACATATTTAGACGTGAAATATGTATGGGAATTTTTGATATGTTTGCTTGCATTTATAAGTGTGATATGAGGGTAATTGATAAAAGAAGTATTCCATAAGCAAATGAGATGTTGTTGGTTAAATTAGATGTGTTTTTGTGTTGTTTTTGCATGATAAGATCAAAGTTAGTTGATTTGGGATGTGTACCTCCCTAGATGGATAGGTTTTACCAAACATACTTCTATAATTTGGCTATGTCTTGGCTTATAAATCTCCAAATCAGATAATTCAAATTGTAGATTAAACTAGAGACATAGCTATAAAACTTTGATGAAGGAACTAAAATTTGATTTTGCCTTTAAGACTTTTGAATTCTGGTTTGAAGTTAAGTTTTAATTACTATCTATGTTTTCAAACAACCTGTAGTTTTTGGGGTATAAGTCCCAATATAATTAACCAAATTGTATGAAATTTATGCCACTAGAAAATTAAGACATAGGGGAATGGAATTAATTGATAAGATCATAGTTTAATGTGGGAATTAAAAGAAGAAGAATGACCAATATGCAAATTTTCTAAAGTTAACACATGAACCAATTAGATTAAAACATATGTGAAAATCAAATTAAAGCTTGTGTGTGTCCAATATAATTGTAACACATGGTCCAATAGAATTGTAACACATGGTCTAATAGAATTATAATAGTGGTCCAATGGGATTGTTACATATGGTCCAATAGGATTGTAAAATATGGTCTATTGGGAGAGAAACATATGTCTAAGACCAGAATATTCATGAAAAAGCATACAGATAAGGGAGATGGACAACACTTTTAGGGTTTAAATTCAAAATTTTCTCCCCTCCATTTCACCTTCTTCATCCCATCATTTTTCATGTAAGAAATCAAGCCAATCTTAGGTGGAAATCAAAGTAAAAGTTAGGAATTTTCTCTTTACCTTTACCTTATGGAGAACTAAAATTATAAGGTTGGAATAGAGATTGAGATGCGTATCTATGGTGTTTCTAGTTAGTGAGTAAAGCAAACCCAAAGAGGAAGAGAAGAAAAGGCATTACAAGAACTACTTTGCCAATTTTAAGGTTTGAGGCTACACTTAATTTAATTTCTCTTTGTGTGTATGTTTGAATGGATACAAAGATTCATCTGGATATGGAATGACTTTTGGGATGATTATTGGTGTTATTTTGTTGTTACTTTACATGGAAATGGTTGTATATGACAAGAGAATATCATGTATTGGAATTCTATCTTAGGTTTGTTTGAACCAATCATATTGTTTGCATTATAACTCAACATACATACCTCTAAATTAGGTGATTTCAGTTGCATATGAAACCTAAGATATAGAACTACAAGTTGTTCGAAGACAAAGATAACAGTCAAAACTCAATTTCAGATCATAATTCAAAAATATTAGAGGTAGAATCAAATTTTGGTTCC
>JANPWT010000245.1:31714310-31724573 GCA_024678245.1 Erythroxylum densum | reverse complement strand
TTTGGTTAAGTATATTGGGAGTTTACCTAAAAATCTAATGGTTGTTCGAAGACAAAGATAGCAACCAAAACTCAACTTCAAATCATAATTCAAAAATATTAGAGGTAGAATAAAATTTTGGTTCCTTCATCAAAGTTTTATACCTATGTTTCTAGTTTAATCTCCAATTGGAATTATCTAATTTGGAGGTCTATTGTCCAAGATATGGCCAAATTAACAGAAGACTTTTCTGTGGAACTTATCCATTCAGCGAGGTACACATTTCAAATCAACTAACTTCGATTTTTTCATGCAAAAGCAACATAAAAACACATCCAATTTAACCAACATCCCATTTACTTATGAAATACTTCTTTTATTAATTACTCTCAATCATGCTCATAAAATCTAAGCAAACATATCAAAAATTCCTATATATATTTCACGTCTAAGTATCTATGTCCATGTTGAAACTAACAAATTACCCATTTACTTATGTCTTTTACATTAAGTACCATTATGTCTCTTACTATACTTAAATGTACTTAATTCTTTATGTTCGCTTCTTAATATACCTTAGACATGCTATAATACTTCCTGGATATATATTTGGGCCTTACAATTATGGTTTGATCCTCATTCTCAATTTTAGCCCTAATACTTATAAAATAAAAATGGTCCAATTAAAATTATCAATGTAAACTTTCAATTGTGTACTTTTTGTTTATCAATGTAAACTTTCACTTGTGTACTTTTTGTCATCTTCTAGGTATACAAATGCTACTTTTAATATAAACTATTCATAAGTGATTTCTTATGATACTCACTTTAAAGTTATTTTTATAATAAAGTAACAATTATTTCGTTAATCAATTCTCTTTGGACCTCGTCACCCATAATTAATAGTATTGCACTGTGCATCTTTGACAGAATCTCTTCCTTCTTTGACACTCCCAAATTCTCTAACAAATTTTCTTCTTCTTTTAATATTGTTATGCATTCTTGCTGAATAAGAATTACCCTCATTTTCACCTTTTTATCTAGTGACATTATTCGATCTATTCAATTTCTTCATATCTAACTTATAAAGAGACATCTTGACAGTAAAACCTACGCTTTAATACCAATTATTGTGAGACCAATTGTTTTGCTACCAATTTTCGCACAAATGAAGGCAATATAAGAAAATAAATGAAGCAAAAATATAATTTATGCGATTCAACCAATATGTAACTTATGTCCACAACCAAGGAGATAAATATATTTTATTACCGAAAGAAAAATAATAGGAGAAGTATGCAAAGCACTTATCAAGTTTTTTTAATTAAAAAAATAGCACTCATCAAGTTATTTACGATATATAGTTACATGTAAAAAGTTTAAGCATAGTGAAACTTTATTTCCAAATATGCCTAACGATATTGATCGCCTGTCCTAAAAAATCGTATTACGTGTTTGACTCCTATCTCACACTTAATATTGATGCTGATTTACTTGAAAATTTCTCCAACTAGAAGGAGACCAATGCAAGTCTCATATCATATCTTTGTCTGACGTCGATTAACTTTTGAAATTCATTATTGACTAAGATTTCGAAGAATGTCTCACTCCACGTATGTGTGTACGTGAGATGTGTTGCGAGATTAAAATAAGTATTGAAAAAGTAAAAAATGTGTAATTTTATTCATTTTGAAAATATTTTATTATTTTTAATATATTAACATTTTGTATTATTAAAAATTAAAAAATTGACTTATATTAAATATTTCAAATTATTTAACAGAAATGACATATAATTTACTATTGTACGTATTGAAAAGTATGAATGACCATTTTAATTAAAATTTAATAGTAACTTATTTAAAATAATTTGATACAAATTCAACAAAAATTTGACTTGAGAATATTTAATATTAGAAAATATTTTAAGTATTTAATTAATAGATATTTGAAACCAATAAATTTATAAGAAAATCTATATCTTTTGTCTTGTTAGAAATTATGATCAGTTATAACATACTTGCAATGATTTTGAGTTATTAATATTCATAAAATCAATAAAAGAAAAATATTTCGAAAATCACATCGTTAGTTTGTACTTTGTAGTGTTTTAAAATGAAACTAAACCAATAAGGGTAAAATGAAGGATTTGATAATTTATTGAAGATCATATGATATGTTGCGAACTATACCTTATAATTTTATAAGGTAAAAGATATACATGTTTTCAATATAAATTTAATTAAGACGTAAATTAATCAAATGTCTAATATGATAATAAACTTAACTCAATTTAATTTAATAATAATTAAAAATTAAAAAATATTCCAGCTTCGACTCTCTGTGAAAAGATTCCTCAATCTGTGACTCTGCAACTCCCATCACGAGACGAACAAAAGGTACCAAGTTGCCTCATTAGTCGACAAATAGAAAGGACTGGGATTTACCTCATTTTCATTCCCGCAAGATCCATACTGGAGACTTTCATATCACACTGATTAGGTCCGATATTCGTTCTTGTCTAGATGGGTTGACAAAGAAATAGAACTGTAATTTTGGTTTGAACATTACTCAAGATAAACATGAGCTGCCTGCCGCAGAAGTGGAGGATAATCAATCATTTCATTGATAAGAAAGAATAGCTATTGACGTATTATGTCCCTTCCTGTCGGGACTCACTACGTGCCGTTTGATGCAATGGCCTTGCTCTCCTGATAGTTCTTCGTCGTTTTATGGAATGTGCTTCTGATAGATGTGGATAGCTACTTACATGGTGTGAGGTCCTGTCCGACCCAGTTCTGTGAGCTCCATCAGAAGAAGAGCAGCAAATGGAAGACTCGCATAGGCCATACCGTAGTGGACGGATGGTCCCAAGCTAGTGCTATCCAACTTGGCATTTAGGTTATGTTGAACGACTCGCCCACTGGGGTATTGGTTATCTGGCGTAGCGGCGTTGTCCGGGACAAACTGTACAACAAAGATGATTCGTCAAATTGCACGAATAAATATAGTGTTCCGATGGGTTAGCGTAGGTGATACATACCTTCGTCGCTTAATTAAGAAGTCGAGGGTTTGACTATTGAGAATACAGTAAATTCCTGAAGTCAATGGTAGCCCTCCTTGATTTGAGATGTTTTCACTACGGAGAGATTAGTCCCGGACTAATCCTTTAAAAAAAAAAACTGTCATGTTATCTTCCAGAGAAACATACATTTTAAATTGTAAACCGAATGCAATATTGCAGTTATAGTTCGCTCTACTAAGGCAATTTATGCAATTACATTTGTAATTAATATAATAATTTGTAAATGCAGTACCTTTAATCATAAATTTTAACATGTACTCTTAAATATTCGTTCATCAAAGCACATTATCCTTAAGCCAATTCAAAGTGTCCATTGCATCATTCAACATGCTACTTTAAACTTAACAATTGATAAAGTTCCGCTTAATAGCTATTGGTTCGATATTGAGAAAGGGGTCATTTAGTAATAACTAGATCTGATTGATTTCATTTTTATTTTTTTTGTTATAATTCTAGTTTTTAGTTTTTATTTTAAAAAAAAACTAAAATTCTTTTCTGTTATTAAAATTGAAGTAATTATATTTTTATTACTAATAATAATTTATATTAGATAAAATTTAAAGATAGATAAATCTTATAAATTAATTTTAATATATTAACTAATTTTATTAATAAATTATCAATATAATATAATAATATAATAATTGTTTTTAATCATTAAAATAAATTTTATTTGAAATTTAAATTATTTTATTAAGTAATTATTAAATTAAAATAAATTATGGAAATTAAAATAAATTAAGTTATTCATAATTTTTATTAGTGATTTAATAATAAAATATTAAATAATATATATTTAGTTGATGATAAATCATATTATAACAAAAGAACCATAAAGGAAAAATAAAAATAATTCTTATAATGTTTATAAGTTACGAAAGTTAGAAAAACTAAAACTAAAAATAGAAATAAAAACTGAAATAAATAGACTTTTTTTTTTACTTAATTTGAAAATAAAAAATCAAAGTGAAAGCAAACATGCCAAGTTATCATTTACTTTCACTTATGGTTTTTTTTGTGATTTTTAATTTCAGTTTTATTTTTAAATAAAAATAAAAACATGTTATAGTTTGTTACGCATAATAACTAAATATTAAATAAGACTTAGAGGATAAATTAATTAAGTAAATGAATATTATTCTAATATCTTATACAATATTTATTGGCAGATATTAATAAAAATTATTATCTTTTGTTTAAATACATAATAAAAATATGTAAACTTTATTTATAAACTGATATTTATTTATTAGTTATATTTTATACAATAATTTGGAGATTATTTATTTTTAAGCATATTTAAAATCTATTTATTAAATAATATAAAATTTGAAAATTTCATTCTTAAAATTGTTTATTTTAAATTATAAAATTAAATTGAATAATGAAACTATATTAGTAATGATTCTTATTAATTAATAATAAATAAGACTATTGTAAAAATAAAATAGAAAGTAGAAATAAAATTTTATTACTTTCATAAATTATAAAAACTAAAACAACCTAAACAGAAATCAAAACTAATAAGTTTTTTATTAGATTTAAAAATAAAAGCAGAAAATTAAAAATTAAAATAAAACCAAGGAGATCCTGAACCTTTTAATTGTGGATCATTACTTATGCTCCAATCACAGATATTGTAAATAATGTACAGACAATTGTAACAAATTGCGGTAAGAAATTCGACCGCAACAGCATCTAAATAGTTTAATACATAAACCTTTGCCAGAGATCCAATACTGATCATTTCCGAGCGTTGTCGGACTTGAGCTAGATTTAGCAATCATGTGGGTCAAATTCTATCGGTTGTCGTTGCTGGAAGGAGCTCAAATAGAAACAGATCCGACCCGAACAAATTAAAGGGTAAAATTAGAATTTGAGAGAGAATCACATTTGATAATGTGATGATTTTCGTACGGTCAGATCTGTTTAAGATGCCACCCCCGCCCACTACCTCTACGTTTTGTCTTAGTTAGCACCGTTCATCAGTAATTCCTCCACCTTGGAGCTTAATCCAGAGCTAGGGTTTCACCTCCCCGGCCACTTGAACTTGACTGGTCTTTTAACTCAGCTAGCTGACATGAAACAGTGAAGTTTGCCAATTCAAGGAACTAGTAAATTAATCTAAACTGCTTGGTAATTTCCCTAACCGGAGCTCCGACAAAAGCCATTGTTACTTTTTATTTTTTGTTATTTTTATTCGGCTAAAGTGTTGAATATTTTGCGTAGGAAGTGGAGCACTTTGAGATCCGTGTAAGTTCTACGTTGTAAGTCATATATGTTGCCTTACAATTGTGAAATTGTCTAATTATGCTTTTTGAGTTAATTTTTAGACAGGCATATTGCACACGATTGTGTTTCATCAGGCTTTAGGTCTTGTCTGACCTAAAGATATTGACCTGGAACTCTTTGACATTACATATGTAAGTGAATATAATTCTCCATCTAATCTCTGCAAGACGTAGTTCTTTGATTCCATTTTAGAATTTGGACAATGAACATTGATGCTCAATATCAACATTCTTCAACACTCAATAGCTTTAATATCACTGTTAATCAACATAAGTTTCATAACTTTGAAGCATGTGTATTAATAGGATTAGAAAATTATCTCCTAATGATGGTGGAATTTGTTAGAAGTTATTATTATTCAATATATTATTGCCAGACAAGAACATAATAGGAAGGTTGTTTTTTAAATCCAATTCACTTATTTATTTTACATACTTCAGAACACCCGTTAAGAGCAAAACATATCAATTAGGTTAAAATGTCATTTTGTGGTGGGCTATAAACCCAATAGATAGACTTAGACAAGATTGGAGAATGAACCCAAAGCCCTAAAACATAATTATTAATATAATGTCCCTCTCATAAATGGCTTAAATGTCACATACTCATAATTAAGATATTAATTATCATTAGATTTTATGTTAGTCTACATTAATAAATAGGATCAATTACGAAAAAACCCCAAATATTAGAAAATAGCAATAAAATGCCAAAACTTTCAATTTTCTTTAATTTTAGCCCGAAGTTATCTGTTGTTCTCCCGATGCCCTCAACTCTCAGCCCTTTGTTTTTGGTTTGTTCTTCTTATGCCTTAGACTACTCTCCCGTTACAGCATACTATACTAGGAAGCTTTTCATTTTTAGTTTATTCTCTTAATGGCCTTAGTGTGAGGGTCTCGGGGTTGTGTAATATGAAAATCTAAGGGTGAGGGCATCGAGAGAATAAATTAAAAACGAAGGGGGAAAAATTAAATTAAAGCGTAAGGTCGTCGGGCTGCGTAATATGATTTAGGTCATGTTAAATATGTGATTAAACGATATCATTTCATTAATTTTCATGTTGTGTTAATTTTGCCTAACGTGTATTAGTAGTTAAGATTTCTAGAATCACGTCAGCAAACTTAATAGAAATACTAACGTCGAGCTATAATTGAAAAAAATTGAAAATGTGAGCATTTTATTTCTACTTTTTGAAGTTCGGGATAGAATTGAAAAAATTAAAATTTGGGCATTTTATTGTTACTTTTTAAATTTTAGGCTATAATTAAAAAATTGACAAGGTAATTAATCCTAGTAAATATAACATTTTCTCATTTGGATTGCATATATTATAATGCTTCAATAACAATATGCATAGTCAAGCTAATCACACACAACCAACACACTGATGAGATGTATAGATCGTACATAATTAGGTGCTACTAATCTAGAAGCATAGCAATATAAATATAGATTCAATCAAATAAATATAATCAATTTGTCACTCATCAAGAGTATAGAGTTATAAAATGTCATAAATAGTGACAAACATCTATAATATGTATGTATTATACAAAATTCTAGAAATCCTCATAAACATACACAGAATGGAAACTCCTATCAAAACAAAACAGGCTCATAACATTTCTATACAGGAGGCATGTTCTTGAAAAGCACAAATAAATAAGCTTTGAAATAGTTGGTCTGTTAATACTGCTCGAAAGTGTGTGTTCGATAGTAATGAGAGATTGTAACTTTCTTTTTGACAAAGTAATACTTAAGGATAGTATGCTTGTAGTAAGAAGTGCCCCTAGTGGTTTTAGAAACAAATGATAAAATTGTAGAATTACAATAATACAATTTCAATGATCTCAAAATGGAGTACATAACTTTTAATGCTAAAATGAAATTCCGCAGCCATGTTGAATTACAAGTAGCCTCATCCATTGCCAAAGAAGTTGCAAGTGTCTATTTGACATTTTTTCTATGAAACAACTCTTCCTGCCATTGTAAAGATGTATCAGGGTGTGAATTTCTTATCATTCACTCAACCTATATAAGGAGAGTTACTAAAATCAACTACTTTAAGATTGCTAGTATGTCGACATGTTAACATAAGATCGTTGATATCTTAAAGATACCTTAAGACTTTCTTAGTCGCTTTCTAATTACTTTGAGCAAGTTAGCTTAAGAATCTACTAATCACACCAGCCATAAAGAGAATATCAAGACAAATTATAGTTAAGCATACATCAAATAAGGGACTATTTTCATTTGATCTCTCTCAATATTATTTTGAGTATATTGGGCCTTAGAAAACTTTTCACCCTCCACAACTAGTGTCTTTATAGAAGAACAATACTACATATTAAACACCTTGAAGATATGATTAATGTAGTTACTTTAAGATAATCTGATAACACCATTACCCCTATAATGGATAATCTGTATACCCAAAAGATACGATGCTTTATCGAGATCGTTCATGTTGAAATGACCAAACAATAGTTACTTTTGTCTCAATTAATAGATCAATGTCATTAAGAACAAATAAGGTATCATCGACATATAAACCAAAAATATGTTTATGCTCTTACTGATTATCATATATATACAATGATCAATAATGTTTTCCTTTAAGTTGTTAACGGTGACGATTTCTTCAAACTTGAGATACCATTGCCTTGAAGTTATTTTCAACATGTAGATTGACTTTTCGAGCTTATAGTTCATTTTTTCCCAACTACCTCAAAATTATAGTTTGTTTACAAATCATGTTGTTTCAACTTATAGTTCTTACATCCATTTTATTAAACTTTAGGTCAAAATGAGCAATAATTGTCATAATGATTTATACAGTCCTTAGTTGAAACAAGAGATGTCTCTTTTTGTTGGTTATAGTTGTTAGCTACTAATATTGCTTTATACCTCTTAACCTGACCTTTGGCAAATCACTTGGTCTTAAATATTGATTTACATCAAAAAGACCTACAACCTTTTAATAATTGTATTAAGCTCCACACTTCATTTTGTTGCACACAATTCATCTTATCATTTATATCATTCATTCAAAAGAATTGGATTTGAGGACTAGAGATGACTTCCATATTTATAGTTAAATTTAAGGTATTATCAATAACATATTTAAGCTCTAACAAGTATACAATATAATTACCAAAGATTGCTTATCTACAAACCTTTTTGATCTCCATGAAAATACATCTTTTATGAATACATTTGGAGCTTCTTATACTACCTGCTTAATGCGTTCATCTTGAATGACTTTTGGGTTCTAGTAAACTATAAGGCTAGATGTTGGAGTAGAAATGATAGACAAATAAACAATGACTGGATTTTTTAATCACAATTTTCTAGGCCCTTGGCTTGTACTAGTGTCATGTTCAAAATAGATAGTTCAATCTAATTCATTAACAAAGTGGTCTGTAATGGATAGTAGAATATAAAGCCTTTTGATTCCATAATAACCAATACAATAGCAACTGAAGATTTTGAAGCAACTTTCTTAGATTGCAAATTCTATGATCTCACTTCTATTTTATAACTCCAAACATGATAGTGATGCAAATTGAGTGACCACAACTCATAAACAGTCTTGTGAATAGAGTTACTTGGTACTTAATTCAAAATATAAATTGGATTTCTCAAAGTATCATTGCATAAGAACTTTGGAAAGGAAGAGTTCATTAACATACATCGCCCTATGTCAAGAAATGTATGATTTCTTCTTTCCAAAACTTCATTTTAGTGAATTATGTCAGACATTGTGTATTGGGTGTCAATGCCACACTCATGTAGGTGCCTTGCAAAAGGTCTAGGATTGCATCTCGTCTTATTATATCTACCATAATACTCACCACCTTTGTTAGAAGGAACCACTTCAAATTTTTTTCTTGTTAAAGTTCATCTTTTACTTTTAAGGCTTCCAAAGAATCTGATTTCTCATGTAGGAGTTCAATAAAACCATAAAAAATAATCATCCATCAAAGTGATAAAGAACTTGTGGTCGAGCATAGCCAGAGAAGCAAAAGGCTTAAAAATATTGATATACATTAACTCAAGTAGTTTTTTGAAGTTATCAACTTTATTGTCTCCAATCTTGATAGTCATTTCCCTTTATGTAGTTAATGCAAGTGTCAAAGTACAAAAAGTCAAGATCCTATGGGATTTCATAATTTATTATTCATTTCATTCTTTATCTATAAATATGGTATAAATGCTTGTGCTACAAAATGGAAGGTTTGTCATTCAACTTTGATTTTATTGTGATAGCAACATTATTAAAAGAAGTAAGAAGAGACTTAAACGGTAATTAATATTATAAAGGTTACATCATAAAATTCTATTTTCAATCGAAATACAGTCACAATACAAAGTTATCTTTCCAATCTAAAAAAAACTATAACTAGTCTTGTGAAAAAATAGATACTAAAAATAAATTCCTCCAGTCGGGTTCATGTAACTGCAAAATAAGCTATAATTTGATTGTCCATAAAGTTAAACTTTGGTTCTTGTAATGTCACCTATATATATGTAGCGCCCCCTTACCGTAGGGTACACATCGGGACTCCCGCAGGTCATTCCGGTACATATCCTACAATAAGGGTAAGCTACGTTCGATCACTACAATCACTTCACATGGCATCATAATAAAACATCAATGTAAAAATCACAAATTTTTTTAAACCAAATTTTCTTCATTTCATTTCATCAAAATCGAAAGTTTATACCTCGTTCATTCTTTACTGTCTATACATCAGTTCAAAAACCTAGTATAAAAATACTACATGAAAGAGCAAAAAGGGATCAAAATGATCTAAGTCATCCAAAAGTCCCAGCTGACCGACCTGTGAGCCATGACTTCTCTCGCTAAAACAAGCTACACGGTTGGAAAAGTCCCTCTAGAGCTA
>JANPWT010000245.1:31625601-31636966 GCA_024678245.1 Erythroxylum densum | reverse complement strand
ACATGAAAATGACTGTACATGCATTCATTGATATTTTTTGGGTATAATTGCTTATAAATGTGTTTATATTGAGAATTATATTTCTTATATATGTTGAAACAAATATCGAAAAATATTATACTTTATGGCGACAGAAAACTTTTGAAATAAGCTACAATTTTCTGAAAATCATTTTCTCAAATTCTGCCTAAATCAAAAAGTCAGCTCTCTATGACCAAAAGTCAAACTTTCTCTTAATTTTCCAAATTCTCATAACTTTCACTATTTATTTCTTGCTTTTCATCAATTTTCTTGTAGCATATACCTACACAAAAACACTTATTCCATTTCATTTAATAATTCTAAATGTCACTTAAAAATCATCCAACAATTGCTCCCTTAAGCCTATTGCCTTGATGTTTCGGCAATATCAGGATGTGGACGCACTATTTGCTCGCCTATATACATTAAAACAATTTCACATTACTATACTGCTTATGTAATTAAGTAAACATATGTATAATTGTATCATGTATCATGCATGTGCAATGACAAATTCTCAGGTATATTTCTGTAACAAATTGATGTACTCTAATAATGCCAAAATTCACACACTCATTCACTATTCCAACTTTTGTTGAAAGAATCCCGTTCGGGTCAACTTTACATAATCAATAAGATCAAGAAAATGATGTATTTCTATAACACTTTCTTCTATACAATTATTCCTCTATGTCTTAAGTTTCTAATAAAACTAAAATTATTCAATTTGGTTCATTATTCTATGAGTTATGTTCATAATACCACAGACAGAGTACAATTGAAATTTTGGCCAGAGCATGATCATGCATTCAATTTGTATAAATTATATCTCTCAATTACAGTATCCAAAAATTACAAACTTTATATTAATTGAAAGCTAAGAGGATAAGTTATAACTTTTGTGAAGATACCTTTGTATGATTAAGCCTACATCAATATAGTTTATTCAATAACAATAAGATATGATTTCTGTCCCTAGGAGTGTTACAGCCTAAGCCAAGACTAAATCTCATACCAAATTTTGAAATTATTAGAGACATAATTAAAATTTGACTTCTTCAAATTGTAGAAATATGTCTCAAGTTTGATCTGAATCAAGAATCAAATTATTTGGAAATCTACAAGTCAAGATATAATCAAAATACTGAAACTTGTTCAATGAAAATTATCCAGTTCATAACATTCCAGCACATATCCTCTTTTTCATCCTAAATCCATTAGTCAAATCTTTCCCGAACAAATTCATATGGATCTAAATTTTTGTGTAAAGGAAGAGAAATGTGTTAGAAATCTTTTGGTTTAAGTTTCAAGTCATTTAGAGGTCGGGAGACAAAGTTATAATAAAATGACTGAAAGATGTTCAAAACAGTCTCTCTACAGTAAACCTTTGGTGCAAATCCTCTTCACTTCTCTCTCTAAAACGTCGGCCTTCTTCTTCTTCACCAAAAACTACAGATTTCTTCTCCCTTCTTCCTTTATATTTTTTGTTCTAGGTTTAAGACTCCTAACTTTTTCAACTAACACATAAATCATCTTTTCTACTTCTTTTTCAATTCATCTTACTCTAAAAATAACTCAAGATTCAAAAATAAATTCAAACATCAAAAACAAAACCCATTTACGGACATCACCATTTTTTCTACTTTCTCTCATAGCTACAATTTTTTTTATAATCCATAACAATCCAAAATCCAAAACAAAACCTATAGTCACACGGTTCTACATCACATTTTTCTGTTATTGCTTCAATTAAACTCATGTGATCACAAACACAAAAAACATAATATCATCCATGGCTATCACCATTTCTAACTTTCTCTCACTACTGTGTTTTTTTTATGCTTAAGAACAATCCTAAACAGAACCTATATCATTCATTCATTCATTTAAAAGCCTTAAACCATTATCAAACAATCATTTACGGTGCCCATACAACCCAAAACATAACTTACTTGATTCAACAAATTTTTTGGTAAGTATGAGTGGACCAAATACACAAAATGAACAACTTGATGTTCATTGATGGATGATCAAGAAGAGTGTTTTGGTGATGGGCACTTTCGGTGAAGTAATGACAGAATGAGAGAAAGAGTTGCAGAAATTTTCTGCTTAACACCTAACTACGTGGGTTAATATCACATTAACACTTGTCATCCATACATGTGTGCTATTTGTCAAACCTTTAAAGCTGCCACACGTCACAATATAATTGGTACACTATTTCAATATTTTTCATAGTCTAAAATATCCTAAATTTTTAATAAATTCCTAAAATTCACCAAAAATTTTAAAATAATAATTGTTATCACCAAATAAATTTTCAACACAAATAATCCACAATTCACATTTTAATTGCATATATAAATCAATTATACCAAAAAATGTCAATAAATGCATGTACAATTATTTTAATGAGCCAAAAATAATTATTCACATGTTATGCCATATGATGCATGAAATGCACTTTTAATTTCTCATAGTACACTCAATTCACTATTCTAGGATCTAGCCCCGAACATAGGATGTTATAATTCTCTCCTCCTTAAAAAAATTCGTCATTGAAATTCTTACCTAATTGAGGAAAATAGGTGGGGATATGTTTTTTCATATGCTTCTTAGTTTCCTATGTTGCTTCTTTACTTGAATGATTGTGCCACAAGACTTTTACCATTGGAAATTTTCGATTTCTCAATCATTTTATCTGATACCCAACTATCTGAACTGGCTTCTCAACATAGCTCAGGTTATTAGTAACTTCAATATCTTGAGCCAGAAACACATGTATTGGAGCAGACCTATATTTCCTAAACATACTCACATGGAATACGTCATATATCTGAGATAACTTAGTAGGTAAGGCTAATCGATATGCCAAAGGTCCAATTCTCTCAAGAATTTCATAAGGACCAATATATCTTAAGATTAACTTGCCCTTTTTGCCAAATCTCCATACGCCTCACTAAGGCGACATTCTAAGAAATACTTTTCCCCCAACAATATACTCTATATCTCGACGATCCTGATCCACATAACTTTTACGTCTATCTTGAGCGGCTTTTATTTGACTCTGGATCAGTTTCACCTTATCTACAATATCTTGGATCAATTCAGGGCTTTCTATCATTCTCAAGCCTTCTTTATACCAACATAGAGGCAATTGACATTTTTTATCATACAGTGCCTCATATGATGCCATTCTGACACTGCTATGATAATGGTTATTATATGCGGATTCAATTAGTGCTATGTATTGATCCCAGGCTCCCTGAAACTCCAATACATATGCTCTAAGCATATCCTTAACAGTCTTGATAGTTCTCTCACTCTGTCCATCTATCTAAGGATGGAATGTAGCATCGAAATTCAGCTTTGTGCCCATAGCTGACTGCAAACTCTTCCAAAATCTCAAAGTGAATTTAGGATCCTTGTCTAATACAAAGGACACATGAACCCCATGCAGTCTCACAATCTCAGTCACATATCTTTGGATCAGCTAGTCTAGTGTATTGTTCTCCCGTATTGGTATGAAATGGGTCGACTTAGTTAATTGGTCCATCACAACCTATATCGCATTATTTTGCCTCGGAGTCTTAGGCAATCCTATAATAAAATATATAGTGATTCGTTCCCATTTTCACTCCGGAATAGACAACGAATGAAGCTTTCTAACTGGAGCCTAATGTTCAACCTTAATTTACTGGCAAATTAAACACAGTCTCTGCTTTAGTCATAATATTTTATCTCTCAATTCAAAGTTAGACTCTGAATTCATCTTATTTCTTAATCAGTTTCATCATCTTATGATCATTACTCTAAACTCTTCCAATTCTATCATGCAACATTGGTCTCAGTTTTAATATGGTTGTCAATGATTCATTATGCTTGAGATTCAACTCCACATTCAAAGCTCTTAACTGAATTAGGCTTGGTAACCTTGATATCTAAATCTAAGCTACACTGTTATGTGACTTTCTACTCAGTGCATCAGCCACAATATTTGCTTTTCTTGGATCATACTCAATCATACAGTCATAATCTTTTAATAACTCAATCTATCTCCCCTGTCTCATGTTTAACTCTTTTTGACTCAGCAGATATCTCAAACTCTTGTGATCAGTGTATATCTGAAATGTCTCACCATATAAATAATGTCTCCAAATCTTTAGAGCAAAGACTACCGCTACAAGCTCTAAATCATGTATAGGATAACTCATCTCATGAGACCTTTATTATCTCAATATATAGGCTATCACCTTGCCATACAGCATCAATACACACCGCAGTCTTTGATGTGATTCATCACTGTATACTACATATCCACCAGATCCCAATGGAATAGTCAACATCAGCGTTATAGTCAACCGATGTTTCAACTCCTCAAAGCTTCTCTAACACTCGTCATTCCATCTGAATGTCACATTTTTTCTCAGAAGTTTAGTCAGAGGGGCTGAGATCAAAGAAAATCCCTCGACAAACCTCCGGTAATATCTAGCCAATCTGAGGAAACTTCAGATCTCTTATGCATTCTTTGAAGTTTCCTATCTCGTTACTGCCTTTATCTACGTTGGATCTACCTGAATACTATGCCCAGTTACCATGTGACTCAAAAATACTACTTGATTTAGCCAAAATTATTGAATTTGGCATACAATTTTTTTCTCTCATAATCTACAAAATCATTCTCAGATGTTCAACATGTTCCTCACTGCTTTTCAAATATATCAAAATATCATCAATGAATACAATTACAAACCAATCCAGGTAGGGCTGAAACACCGTATTCATCAATGTCATAAATCAAATTGGGGCATTAGTCAACCCAGGCGGCATTACTAAGAACTCGAAATGCTCATACCTACTCCTAAAAGCACTGTTTGGTACATCAGCCTTTGCTATCTTTAGCCAATAATACCCAGACCTCAAATTGAGCTTAGTGAACACTTAATCTCCTTGCAATTGATCAAATAAGTTATCAATTCTTGGCAATGGGTACTTGTTCTTCACTATAACCTGATTGAGTTGCCTATAATCAATGCACAACCTCAAAGTTCCATCTTTCTTCTTTACAAATAATACTGGAACTCCCTAGAGTGCTAATGAATCCCTTCTCAAGTAGTTCCTGCAACTGAATCTTCAACTCTTTTAGTTCCACGGGTGCCATCCTATATGGAGGAATAGATAAAGGAGCAGCCCCTAAAACTAAGTTAATCGTGAACTCCATTTCCAATTTGGAGGCAAACTAGGTATTTCAGCAAAAAAAACGTCTAAAAATTCATTAACCATAGGAATATCTTGTACACTCTGTTCAACTTGAGTATCAATCACATGAGCCAAATAAGCCTCACATCCACCATACATTAACTTCAAAGCTCTCACAAATGAGATCAGTCTGGCTGACATTGCTTTGCTAATACCTCTAAACACTGCTCTCTGCTGATTAGGATACTTTAAAATTACTTCCTTTGTATAGCAATTTATGATGGCTCTATAAACAGTGAGTCAATCCATGTTTATAATAATATTTATCTCCTTGAACTGTAATACAATCAAGTTTACTTCTAACTTTGCTTAATCAATTCGCATCAAACATTTCTTGCAAACCTTCCCAATCACGGTGGTCCTACCTTTCGGTGTACTCACCTCTAATCCACATCTCAATAACTCTCTATAACAATGCATTCTAGATGCCATATGCGGTGTGATAAATGAATGTGTAGATCTAGGATCTAGCAATGCATAAATCTCAAAAGTAAATAGTGATAACACACCCGCAACGACATCTGGAGACTCTTGAGCCTCTTGTCTTGTTATGGAATATACTCTAGCCTGAGACTGCAGTTGATTGCTCCGCACCTCAGTCCTCCCAGTAATATTCCAAGAACCTTGCTTCTACCACGGCCTTTCTGTCCAATCCCATTGGCTCGGATTTGCTAAACAGTGGGTTTTGTTTCCATACTTCCTCTCCCACTATACTATGCTCTAGACATCACATAACAATCCCTGATCTGATGATCAAGCGAGTCACATCAAAGGTAAGATCCTGTCAACCTCCAGCATTCACCATTGTGCTTCTTCCCACAATGTTCACAAGCTGGCAACTGACCTAATACTGCACCTCTATCATTCCCAAACTGTACAAAACTGCCTCTCTGTCTGAATCCTAACTGTTTAGATCCAGTCGGTGGCCTAAAAACTCAGTTCTGACGCTTACTGAATCTTCTACCAGAATCTCCCTGAGAATCACAAGCCTCTTCTGTCTCGACTTTAATCTATGCTCAGTCTGACTATCTTTCAACAACTGTTCAATATGAATCGAGGCAACTTGTAATTATGTAAAATTACCCAAATTAGAAATAGCTAACCTCATCTATATGTCCATATTCAGGCCGTATTCAAACCTCCTACACTTGTCTTCCTCGGTATGAACCAAGGTAGTGGCATAAGCCATCAATTTATTAAATTTCACTTCATACTCTGCTACATTCATATTTCCCTACTTCAAATCCATAAATTATTTCTTCTTTCTATCCATGTAGATTTTGGGCATATAGTTTTCCTTGAAGACTCTTAAGAAATTTCTTGAGAGATATCAAAAGATAACTGGAAATAGAGAAAAAAAATTATCCTTTAAACTCTCAGAGAGATATAGCATAATCGAACCTCTCGTCCAACTTACAGTCCATCTGATCAAGGACCCTCTCAGTTCTTTCTAAACATCCCTCGGCCTCTACAGGGTTTGCACTTATGTAGAAGTGCACAGCCCCCCGTTTTCGCAATTTATCTTATCTCCTTTCCCTTCTCTCGGAAATCCTCGAAGGGATTCCCTTAGGTTGAGATACTGATGACTCTCTACTGGTTCTTTCCGATCCTAGGTCAGCTGATTGTTCCACTTGATAGCCTACGTCAGATAACCTATAACACACAATAACTTCAATTATCATCCGAAGTTTTCACAACATTTCATGCCTAACGTTACTACATATCCCTATGGATACCAACCACGCTCTGATTCCACAAACTGTAACACCACAATCCCGCCTGACCCATGCACGTTTGCCATACGGTTACATGTGAACATGCCTAAGAGAATTGCGTGTTACCTATATCACCTTCACTTTATAACATGGCATCATGAACTACATTATAAATCACACATTTGCTAACATCCAAAATTTCCTCATTTTATATCATAAACCATAATGTACATTGTAGCTTTAAGTTCAACATCCAAGATTATATAACACCATCCCATGAGACATGACAACTTAGTTTACACAGTACACTACAAATATAAGGAATAAACAAAAGATATCAATAGACTATATTTTCAACCCCAGTTGACCAACCATTGAACCATGTCTGATCTTCAAAGTTGCACAAAATTGCTTCAAGCATTCTTAGAAGCTAGGTCATCTCAGTTTACCGAACCTTTAATTATCAACATTGCAATTTTGATGAGTTTTGCAAACTCTGTAGAGTAATCATTCTCGATGATTCACTCATGTAATAAAACACAATCAATCATAAATATATTGACATATAGTTCATATCAACTTGATTAGCATCAAGTTCTATCATAAACAAATTGTATTTCAGTCAGACAATTCAATCAATCTCACTTCGTTACACTTGAATAAAACACAATCATTGGTTTAATACCATGTATTTAAACATGTAACATTCTTACAACTTTGAAAATAATTCAATGAATTCAAATCATATGTGAATACTATATGTATGAGACTCACATTCGTTTTTACATTGTTGTGACTGTGTGTTTTTTTCAGTATTTTATATCACCGGGCTCTTTCATATTGTTCCTTATCCATTGCAGATACAGGGCTCATTGATCATAATGAGCCTTAGGCTCTAACCACTTATGTTTGAGTTTTAAGCTCTTTTCAATAGCAGTCTCAGTTAGTAGCAACACCAGTCACAACTGCCCTTATATTACATGTATTGAAATGAAATGCATGCCACAATTCATTCAATACATTCAATCACTTTCATTTATATTAGCTCAGTCAATACAGTCAGTCATAACATTCATCACTTTTAGTTCAGAATCATTTAGGCAGTCTCATTCACATACAAGTAGCACTTCCAATGATATTCACATGCATCAAACATTCAGACAAGTATTATATAGAATTCAGTACATATTCATCATACATTAAATTCAATATATCAAATTCAATTCAGTAATATAAGATCAAATTAAAGTGAGGCCATCTTAGGATACACACTATTGCTTCCTTAAGCCTATTGCCTTGATGTTCTGGTAATATCAGGATGTGGTCGCGCTACTTGCTCTCCTATATACATTAAAACAATTTCACACTACTGTACTGCTTATGTAATTAAGTAAACACATGTACAATTGTATCATGTATCATATATGTGCAATGAAAAATTCTCAGGTATATTTCTGTAACAAATTGATGTACTCCAATAGTGCCAAATTTCACACACTCATTCATTATTCCAGTTTTTATTGAAAGCATCCCATTCAGATCAACTTTGCATAATCTATAATATCAAGAAAATGATATATGTCTGTAACACTTTCTTCTATATAATTGTTCCTCTGTGTCTTAAGTTTCTAATGACACCAATTTATTGAATAATAACAGGACATGATTTCTGTCTCTGGTATTACTGCAGCCTAAGCCAATACTCAATCTCATGCCAAATTTTGAAATTTTTAAAAAAAGAATTAAAATTAAACTTCTTTAAAAAAAGTTGTAGATATATGTCTCAAGTTTGATCTGAATCAAGAATCAACTCATTTTAAAATCTACAGATCAAGATGTAATTAAAATACCTAAGCATGTTCAATGAAAATTCTCCGGTTCATAACATTCCAGCACATATCCTCTTTTGCATCCCAAATCCATTAATCAAATCTTTTCCAAACGAATTCAGATGGCTCTAAATTTTCATGGAGACAAAGGAAAATGTGTTAGGAATCTATTGGTTTAAGTTTCAAGTAATTTGGAGTTTGGGAGACAAAGTTATAATAAAATGACTGATATATATTCAAAACAATCTTTGTACAGTAAACCTTTAGTGCAACTCCTCTTCACTTCTCTCTCTGCAGGTCTTCTTCGTCTTCACCAAAAACTATAGATTTCTTCTCTCTTCGTCCTTTATTTTTTTTTTCCAGATTTCAAACTGCTAACTTATTCAACTAACACACAAATCATCTTTTCTACTTCTCTTTTAATTCATCTTACTCTAAAAACAACTCAAGACTCAAGATTAAATTCAAACATCAAAAACAAAACTCATTTATGGACATCACCATTTTTTCCTACTTTCTCTCACTGCTTAATTTTTTTTCTAATCCATAACAATCCAAAATCCAAAACAAAACCTATAGCCATATGGTTCTACATCACATTTTTTTGCTATTGCTTTAATTAAACTCAAATGATAACAAACACTAAAAACAGAATATCATCCACGACTATCACCATTTCTAACTTTCTCTCACTGCTGTGTTTTTTTTATGCTTAAGAACAATCCTAAACAGAACCTATATCATGCATGCATTCATTTACAAACCTTAAACCATTATCAAACAATCATTTACAGTACCCATAAAACTCAGAACATAACTTACTTGATTTAGGAAATTTTCCAGTAGTTATGAGTGGACCAAATATACAAAATAAACAACTTGATGTTTGGTGATGGATGACCAAGAAGAGTGTTTTGGTGACGGGCACTTTCGATGAAGCAATGAGAGAATGAGAGAAAGAGCTGCAGAAATGTTTTGCTCAACACTTAACTACATGGGTTAATATCACATTGACACATGTCATCCATGCATGTGTGCTATTTGTCAAACATTTAAAGCTGTCATATGTGACAATATAATTGGTCCATTATTTCAATATTTTTCATAGTCTAAAATACCCCAAATTGTTGAAAATTTCCTAAAATTCACCAAAAATTCTGAAATAATAATTGTTATCACCAAACAAATTTTCAACAAATAATCCATGATTCGCATTTTAATCGCATTTATAAATTAATTATACCTGAAAATGTCAATAAATGCATGTACAATTATTTTAATGAGCTAAAAATAATTATTCTCACGTTATGTCATATGATGCGTGAAATGCATTTCTAATTTTTCACAGTACACTCAATTCACTATTTTGGGGTCTAGTCTCGAACATATGATATTACACACATAGCAACTAAATTCTTGTATATGCATTCAAGGTACACATATTTAATGCTATACATATACACATTACAAAACTCCTCAATGCTTAATACTATCATTTAACACTAGTCATACATCTTTATGTTTACATAGTAATCCAAAAGAAAACAAACAATTTCCTTTCTTCATTATATGTGCAATCATTGTAACTAAAAACACATTCCAAAAGTACATTTTCTTCTATCTGTTTGCCTTGGTCCTTACATATATTCCTTGTACCTCACTCTTATGATTTAGACCTACACGGATTAACACTCATGTTAAGCTTGAAAGCTTAGTGGGGAAAACACTTTCTTTAGATGACCACTCACAGCAGTCATCTGCCAAGTAGACACATTTAGAAATATCACAACTCATATACCAAAAATTCACATTCATGAACCAAACATTGATATTCAATGCTTATATAAACAATGATGGCATATTTAAGCAAAGTACATAATGCAAATATGCTTCATCATATTATCTATATACCGAAAATGCACAATTATAAACCAAATATTGATATACAATGCTCATTGATACAAATTATCAATATAATTACACATCTTTACAATTCATCATTACAACCAATACAAATGCTTATTAATACCAATTATTCATGTTGTCATGCTATATTTCTTGTTTATGACTATTAAGTTTCCTTTCTGTGTTAAGCCTGCACATTTTCTGTGGATGTGGATAATAAGTGTTGTGGATATCCAAAGATATCAAATTGTGGATACCCGAAGGTATCGAATTGTGGATACCAAAAGATATTGAATTGTGGATACCCGAAAGTAGTGGAAATCGGTGGTGTCAAACTATAATAGTTGCACTGTAATCCTATAGGCATGCTTATCTATCCACAACCAAGACAATAGAGCAGACATTATAACATTTCCTTTAACCATTTGAAAATTTCACAATTCATATATTAACGAATCATATGGTATACATTTCAAGTCATAAAATATATATTTGCGTTCATACTTGCAATTCATGGCTTACCACCATTAGAAGGGTATTAAAATCACCCTTGTATAATCATACTATACACATATGAGTAATGAATATGCATACAAATCATTTATGTACATGTAAATTTTCTTTAGTATGCATTAT
>JANPWT010000245.1:31564562-31578000 GCA_024678245.1 Erythroxylum densum | reverse complement strand
CTATTTGCTACTTATGTGAATCCTTCATGACAATTATAAACAATCAAAATTATGAATAGCTATAGAATAATCAACATCAAATTAATTTGTCATATCAATCAATATTAATTATTCATAAAATATAAGGATATAAAATAAGAAATACTTAAATTAAAACATGAATATAAGTTTAGAACAAAATCTCACAATGTTATAATTAGAGTTTTAAATTTCCAAAATTAGAATATTTGGATTTAGCCATACATGACTTTAATTCCAGCACCAACAATAGAAGAAAGATGAAAGATTGAAAGAAAACTCAAAAGAAACGAAAAAAGAATGTTTGTTTTTTTAGAATGTTGAAGAGGTAGAAGACGATGCTTTCCTACTCAAACCCTACTCTTCTTTTATCTTGCGAAGATTCTCATTTTAAATAAATCCAAATCCCTACATAATAAGGATGGAAAGAAGTTTTCTAATTGAATTCCAACTCTTTACGTGAATCTGGCATCAGGCGTGATCTCGCTTTATCCACTGCAGTAATTTGTCTATTTTTTCAAAATTTGTGATTGTCACCAATAAAGCTCCAATTTGATGCAATCTCCACTTTTTATCTCCTAAATAAAACAAACAATGATTTTCTTATTTAAGCATCAAAATATATCCAAAACAATTGTGTAATTAATTCTTCTTTTGACTAGTAGAGTACATCAGGGAGAATAGGGAGTTCGAAGGTCATCAATAGGAGAGCAGTAAAATCAGGCCAGTGAACAATAAAATATTAACTATTGCCCTTGGGCCTCAAATCATAGTTTTACCAAAAAAGATAGAACAAAAGAAAATGCAGAAAAAGATCAGGTTGAAGAGATATTACCTCAGCCACATAATACCAGGAGACGTTGCTTTTTCCCCAGAGTATTGAAATATCTAACACAACATCTGCTGAAGGCCCTACGGTTAGGTAAATTCCCGATTCCTTCCATTGAAGCACAAGCCTTGAAATTTAGTTAAACTGAAAGAAGAAAGGAAACAGTAAAAATTTGAGCCATTTATGTGGAAAAAGTACCGTGTATCAACATTCAGTCACGTGCATGATTTAATCTCATTCACTCCCAGAAGTCTTCACGAGATATGGATGTCAAAAACTACCAGAAAAAACATGCTCTCCTATAGGAGGAGGAAATGTTATGGAAAGGCCAAACCGTTAAACCCAGATAAAAATTCTCAACCAGAAATGCAATAGGACAATGACTTGGAAAGGACAAAGATATACCGGTTTAGGAGCACTTCTGGATTGTATGGAAATAAGTTCTTCTCATGAAGCTTTTCAACAGAATCTTTTAGAGAAAGCAAACAAACTTTGGCTTCCTCAAATGGTTGTGCTTTGGTTTTATACTGTTTGCAGTTTTGTCCAAAATCTCTCTCATTTCCCGAAAGGGATGATGGAACATCTTGGTCTCTTCTATGTACAGATGATGGTTCCACATGAAAATCAGAGCCCTCCAACGTAACTTTTCTTCTTTTGCTTGATGATTGATTTACAACTCCCTCAACCATACAAAAGCTCCTAAATGATTGCCAAGAATCGCATACTATTCGCAAACACCTAGAAAGGAGCATCGTAAAGTGATAATCTTAAGTATGCCAAAAAGTTAACATTTCCCACACATGATATGACCACAAACTCGCTATAATCTAACATTAGCATTCGACAGTAAGCAACTAAAAGACATACCTTAGCAGATATTCAGCACAATTAATCCCGGTATCTCTAGAAATGAGGTAATCAAGAAGCACTTGGTGATCATAATGAAGCTGCAAGAGAACAAGGAGCAAATATGTTTTAAAGACCGCAGGACAAAGTTTGATCATTCACTTAGCTTTATCAAGGCCGAAGTCACAAGTCTTCTTTCCCTATTCGGTGGAGTTTAGAGACATCAAAACCATGAATAGAGACTTACCTCCGCAAGAAATAGATGAAAGAGGCATACAGGATTAAATAGGTTTGAAACATGGGAAAGAGCATCTCTTTTCACATCCTGAAATGTCCATCTCACTCCATTTAATCTGCATCGCGATCAAATAATCGATTAGGCACCCAAAAGGATTACCACTAACTATGGTGAACTATGATAGTCCAGTGCTTACTGCTCTTCACCACATGGTACACTAAGCAGTTGTAAAAGCACCTTAAATAACATATCATCCTGCAGTTAATGAAGAAAGGAAATTAGCATGAAGTGGCCCAACTAGAGTATATCTTATGAACTGAGAATAAGCTGCATTTAAGGGGAAAAAACCCATATCACACAAAAGAAATGATGAAAGAATGATCTGGTACAACTTTGCTGGCAAACCTCATGCAAGTATAAGTGGAGGAAAGATTGGGCAAAGCCTGAACAGTTCTCCAAATACATTTCATTGACCCCAAGCTTTTCGGTCGGAAATTTTTCTTGAAGCCACTCAGAGAGGTCTAATAATCCCTTTTTTCGAATACAACAAATCATGTCTGTGGATGAGTTAGCTGTCAAGCAAGAGTCAACAGTTGCACATGTGCATTGCTTGCTTGAGTTTATCATAGTTAAGCAGCATCTCAGAAAAAGAAGAACAACCTGCCTCTGTAAATGTAGGGAACAGATGCTGCCTGCCTCGACATCACAAAGACTCCATAGAAAAGGTGAGTCTTCAAGATATTCATCCCGAGCAGACTTGAGTTCAGTTATTGGCCTTCTAAGAAGCTCTTCAAAGTAAACATGAAGAAGTTGCAACCATGAGACAAGTATAGAGCAATTTAGCTGAGATTGATAACTGAGCCTCAGCATTAACATCTGGAGAACATGTTTCACTTGAAGTAGTCAAAATGACATGATATAATAACGACATTGACACACAAATATGGATGACATATATGATGACGTGCAAGACAAAATACAGAAGGTAAAAAGAAATCAATTTTAGCTGTATGATGGCATTCATCACCAAATGAATTCAGGACTTCCTAGGAAACATTTTTTCAGTGCATCCTCTATTTAGTATTTACATGTACTCAGTCTCCATACCAGAAGTTTATGTTTGAAATACTGAGAGATGGAGATCTTCAACCTGTTCCCTTGCTTCCCGACGCACCACGATAAAAGTTTAGGCACAAGATTGACAATTTTGTCAAGAAATAAATCATGATCCTTAGTACCAGCCATAGCTTTTAAACAGCTGCTTTGTTCAGCCAATGAACAGAGGAATTGAATGAGAAACCCTAGAAAAACAACTTTTGACTCCTCATCACTGCTTTCGCAAAATAAATTGTCTGAAATCTGCACATTGTTTTTCAGAGTACCTCTGCCCCGACCAACATGATTCATGAGTGAAATAAATGAACTGATGGAATCCAAGAACAGTTCAAGGCATTGATCATCACGTTCCTCTTTCAAATATTTCAATATGTTGCGTAAAACACGAACAATCCCAGCTGCCGTGGACCAGTTACCATTTTTCAATTTAGACGTCAACACAACAAAACCGGATGAATCACAAAATGTGTCATCCAATCCATTCATATACATTAAAGGTGGCGGTGTACAAGACAACAAACTGGCCATCAGCAATCCCAGACATATACACATGGAATGAATATAAGAACCCCATTCACTTGCCTGAACAAAGACAGAAGCCAAGTTAAGGAGACCTGAATAAACAACATGCAGTAAACAACAATCCACTAATCACCAACCATTACTTACGCAAGAAGCCACAAACTCGGAAATGGCTACAAGAATGTTGCCAGCCAAATGTCGTAGGTATGGACTCTCAACGGCCAAGAGCGGTATCTGTCAGCTAGGAAATGTTAAAAGGGTCACAGACTCACATGACCAGAATTTTGGAGAAAGTCTAAAGCAAGCCTTCACCAACTAGTAAAACTTACAAGACAAGCAATCAGAGCTCACCAGATCGGCTAATATCTTAGTCATAGAGTGGCGTCCCTCAATTTCAATCAACTTTGACTCATCGGAACAAGTCTCTTCGCAAAGAGTTTCAGAACCCATCTCCTGATGGAAATTGTCAAGTTATCAAATAACTTGTTTTTAAGTTGAGAGAAGAATAGAAGCTCTATACTTACCTCATCGGTGTCAGAACTGTCGAGTTCATGAATCCATAGCTTGATTTCTCTTGACACCTGAAGACAGATTCAATTAAACAAAAGCAGCCAATAAAAAGTTGGTGTTTGTTTGTAGAGATCTAGGAAATGAGAACCTGAGAGAGAGCGAGGAGAAGATGCTTCTCTTTTTCTGTGGTTAAAGAAACGGCCTCCTGTTCCTCGAACTGGGATTCATCATTCAGATTCAATCACCAACCCTGAGTTCATAAATAATTAAAAGTAAAAAACACAAGAAGATGAAGAACTGACGATGTGCGATTGGAGGCAGTTTTCAATCAGACGGCGGATTCGACAGAATTTTGGCATTCTCTGCGGTATGATGAGAAAGCGGTAACCTTCTTAAAACGTTGTGTTTTAGATCGTGACTGGCGGTAATATGGTTTTACTACTTATATGACCACCACTCGGAGTTTGCGAACCTTAGTACAGAGATGCACCACCGTCACTTCACTCAGGGAAGCGCGTCAGCTCCATGCGCTGATACTAACCACCACAACCCTACCCAGCTGTCCACAGTCTCCGTATCTCTGCAACAATCTTCTCTCCATGTATACTCGCTGTTGGTCTCTCGGAGACGCTCAACTTCTGTTCGATGGAATGCCCCACAAGAACCTTGTTTCCTACAATGCACTCATTTCAGCATATGCTAGAGATAGTACTCGTCGGGTTTTGTGTATGGAGCTGCTTACCCAGCTGACGGCTCAAGGACTGAGACCTAATGGATCGACTTTCACGAGTTTGCTGCAAGCTTGTTGCTTTCTTGAGGATTGGTTTACAGGCGCGTTGGTTCATGCTCAAGTTATTAAATTTGGGTTCTTGAGTTACGTTTATGTTCAGACATCGTTGCTTGGGATGTACTCGAATTGTGGGGATTTGGGTTCCGCGTGTACGGTTTTCTGCTGTGCAGAAGAAAAGGATGTTGTGTTGTGGAACAATATGATCTTCGGGAACTTGAAGAATGAGAAGATAAAGAACGGGCTTTGCCTATTTGGTACAATGGTGAGGTCAGGGACTAGTCCTACCCAGTTCACATACTCAATGGTATTTAGTGCTTGTAGCAAATTGGGATATCTTATTTGGGGAAAAGTTATCCATGCTCGAGTTGTCGTACAGAACGTGCTAGCTGATTTGCCTTTACAAAATTCATTGCTTGATATGTACTGCAGTTGTGGTGATAAAATATCTGCTTTCAGTGTCTTTAGCAGGATTGACACTCCGGGTTTAGTTTCTTGGAACTCCATGATTTCTGGGTGCGCAGGAAGTGGAGAGGGTCAGGAAGCTATGGACCTGTTTGTCCAGTTGCTCAGAGAGTCTCGTCATAAACCTGATGAGTATACTTTTGCAGCCATTATTTCATCAACTAGCACATTTCCGGCTACCAAATATGGAAAACCACTTCAGGCACAAGCTGTGAAAGCGGGGTTGGAAAGTAGTGTCTTCGTTGGGACTACACTATTGTCGATGTATTTTGGGAATGGAGACCCTGAGTCTGCTGAAAAGGTTTTCAATCTGATTAAAGAGAAGGACATAGTTCTCTGGACTGAAATGATTGTAAATCATACTAGATTGGGTGATGGGGAAAATGCAATAAAGATTTTCGGCAAAATCTATAGAGAAGGCCATAAGAGCGACAGCTTTGCGCTTAGTGGGGCTTTAAGTGCATGTGCTGATCTTGCAACCTTAAAGCAAGGAGAGATGATACATTCCCTAGCCGTAAAAACAGGTACAAGGATTTGATACTGACATGTGTGTCAATGGGAGTCTAGTAGATATGTATGCCAAAAATGGCTACCTTCAAGGTGCTAGATCGGTTTTTTCTCAGGTTTCAGATCCAGATTTGAAGTGCTGGAATGCATTGATTGACGGGTATAGTCAACATGGAAAGGCTGAGGAAGCAATAACGCTCTTTGGGGAGATCACAGGACGTGGTCTAAAGCCCGATCATGTAACATTTTTGTCTTTACTATCAGCTTGCAGCCATAGTGGCTTGGTTGAATCTGGGAAGTCTTTGTGGAGTTGTATGAAAGAAAATGGCATAATTCCTGGACCTATGCACTACTCTTGCATGGTGAGTTTACTAAGCCGTGCTGGATTATTGGAAGAGTCGGAAGAATTGATAAAGCAATCATGTTTCAGGGAACAGCATTTAGAGCTTTGGAGGACCCTGCTAAGCTCATGTGTATATAGAAGGAATTTGGCAGTCGGGGTTCGTGCGGCAGAACGAATCTTAAGTTTAGATCCAGAAGACACTGCAGCTCATATATTGCTTTCAAATCTATATGCTGCTGCAGGGAGATGGGACGGTGTAGCAGAAACGAGGAAAAAGATGAGAGGATTGATGTTGGAAAAAGTCCCTGGACTAAGCTGGATTGAGGCCAAGAAAGACATACATGCGTTCTCTTCATGCAATCAATCCAACCCAATAATGGATGAAGCTCAAGACGAGGTACTTAGACTACAAGGAAACATGATAGAATTGGTGATCCAAGAATCTGACCCATTGATCGATTCTTCATTGTGGGTAGAGACTATATGACATGCAAGGATTTGGAGGCATTGTATTGAACCCCCCAGGTTTAAAGCACTAACTCTAAAACGTGGGCAGCCTTAAGGAGGCTGGAAATTTCAGAGACAGCCGGGACAAAGTCAAAGGATTCACTTCACCACCCAATGGATCAAAACTCCACCTCTGATTCGGGTAATTAGTACAGATGCCTTGAGATGTCTGGATTTCCTCCAGAGGGCGTTATTAGCATTGCAGCTCTGAAGAAGGAACAAGGAAAGGTGGAAAGAGTTTTGTCATCAGAAAAGTTTTGGCTGTGGGGTTATGCAAAACCGGAGGATCGCAGCAATTACTGGTCTCAATGCAAGTCCGGAAATAAAATGTGCTTTCTATATTGTTCTTTTCTAATTTAACCTTCTTCTGGACTAGATTGCCATAATCGACTTTTAGAGAGCACCATGTTAAGCAGGGAATCGTAATCTCGATTTTGATACATCATACCTCTCGCATTTTACGTTTCCATAGTTGTAGTTGATTCACTTATTGCATTGTTCAACTCTTTGGTTCTTCTCTGAGTATCACATCCACCGTGTCAAGTTCTCCCGAAATAGGAAAAATGCTAACCAAGTTTCAGACAAGCCTGTTGCCTTGACCATGCTGGATAACAAGCTTTTGAGTGTTTTAAGCGCGAAAATAGGAAACAGTAACATGCATCATCAAAACATACGAACTTTCAGAAGTCCCGATACATTGGGACCCTTGCAATTATCACTAATCAGCTGTACGCACACATGTTCATTCAGATTTCTCACATTTTAGGTTCAGAGCCAATCCACCAACAACTCTTGACCTTGTCAACTTCCCTAAGCTAATTAGCAAACAAGACAAGCTCTAGGTCAGGGGCTAACGCTGGGAACTCAGTTAAATTTGTGTACCTGCTTAAACATTGAAAAGAAAATAATGGAACAGAGTTTCTGCTGGAAACTTGCCTATTAAATAGGCAGAGGTACGTGCTCCTTAGCAAATTGGTTCAGGAAAATAAGGGTGCACAATCAACGTGTGCATAACTACGACAGATGAAGACAAAACAAGAAGCACTAGTGTGAAATGTAGTATAGAAATAAGAACAAAAATGACTAAAGGTTTTGAGTCGATTCTGAACACCCTCCCTTGATTCAAGCCTGCAAGCTCCTAATAGTTATCTTAAATACTCGTGCTTGTTTCTCGGTAGAGATTTTATCATAATGTCTATAATTTGTTCGTTTGTACTTTAAGATTTTAATTCCCTCAATAATAAGATCATTAAGTGAGCCCTCCTTATGTCAACATATTTTGTCATACTACTTTTTGTCATTGTGATAGTTACTTTTTTGTAACTATAAAATTTAGTTCCCTTACATTGGTCTTGGTCAAGATTAACCATCAGTCTTCTAGGCTAAATTGCTCGACATGTTAAAGAAGTGGCTTCCATATACTTAGCTTCTAAAGATGACAAGGCTGTGGTAACTTGTTTTCTTGAGCTCCAGGAAATAGCTCCTAACCTAAGACTAAATATGTAGCATAAGTGCTCTTCCTATCATCTACGCATCCTGCTCAATCACTTTCAGCAGAACCAATCAATTTTAAAATTGGTGCATGAAAATATCTTATTCCAAGATCCACGGTTTTAGCTACATAGCGCATGATTCGTTTTGTAGCTAAAAGTGATGCTTAGGGTGAAAATGCAAGAATCTTGAGACCATTCTTACTAAGAATGTACTTGTTTATGTCAAAGTAGATTAGACCAACAACCATATTTCTAAAAAACTTTTTATCTATTAAACCAGTCCCATCATCAATTTGTAGCTTCTTATTTATATTCATAGGTGTAGGCCTTTTTTATAGTTGATCATGTTGAACCATTTGAGAAGATCTAAGTCATACTTTCTTTGTGAAATAAACTCCCATATTTAACTTATTTTACCTCTATTCCCAAAAAGTAATAGGAGAAAAAGTATCTTCGTAGTCCACACCTTGTTGTGATTAACCTTTTACCACCAATTGTGTTATATATTTTTTAATGCTCCAATCCACATATAACTTTGTCCCCATTTACTCTAATAACCTTTTTTCTTTTGAGAAGATTCACCAATTCTCAAGTTTTGTTTCTTTTCATTGTTGTAATCTTCATTCATGATATTGGGTCATTCTTCTTTTTTGACTACTTCCTCAAAATTAATTTGATCGACAATAAATATAGCTTATATTAATGCTTAGATTTTTTTAATTAATATATCTTGTCTTTTGTGGAAGAGTTTCATCCATTAAGCTTGATGAAGAGGAGTTGCTTTCTACATTTGATGATGCTGAAGTTCTTGAGGTAGTTGAAATTAAGGGAGAGCTTAGAGGTCTTTGTGTTGGTCTCTTATCTGGCTGATGTTCTATACTTGTTAGAAATGATAAGATTCCTTCTTCGCTTTCATGTCAATCCTACCTCGTCTTTGTTATCAAAAATAGTATTCCTGCTTATGATAACTTTTTAGTTAAAAGGATCATATAATCTATAGAATTTGGAGTTAGAACACTATTCCACAAAAACATATTTGATATATTTATCATCAAACTTGCTATATTTGTGAGCATTGACTAATGTATATTCAATAAAACCAAAGATTTGCAAGTGACTTACCCAAGGTACTCTTCCTGTCTATTTAAAATATTAAAATATTTTGTATTTATTAGCTGATGTTTATTTCCTAGTTTAGTTGTGTTATATTTGGTTAATTGTTATGCATACCTTAAGTCTATAATTCTTCCATGTACTTTGGATAAATTTAGGTGATTGTCGTTATTTCACAACTTGTGTTAGTTTGCTATATATACACGTATTCTTCTCAAAATCAATATGAAAAAAGATACCAAGAGTTATTTTCTCAAAAGTTCTTTCCTTCAAATTTCTTTTTGGTATTAGAGCAGTGATCTTGCTCCTCTATGTATTTCTTAAATTCCTTCTGTTATGGTTGATAAAGGGAATACAAATGGAATTAAAGTTTCAAAGGAAGTGGTGGTCTCATCATCCAACACAATTTCTGATAGTGATGTCAACACGTCACAAAAACTAAGTTATGTGTTATTGAATGAGTTTAACTATCTTCCTTGGTCAAGGGCGGTTACTATTGCTCTTATTTATCAATGGCAAAGAAAAATCCCCTGATCGTGAATCATCATAGTATGAAGCTTAGCTATCAAAAGACCAACAGGTTATGTCTTGGATTCTTAATTCCATGGAATATAATCTTGCTGAAATTTTCAGCTACCCTGAATCATCTTTGGACCTTTGGGAAGCTGTTCGAGATATTCAACGAGATATTACTGTTAGACTATTTTATGTCCCATGTAACTTATAGTTTGAGTCCCACGAAAAGCACCCAAAATAATGATTATTGGGTATTAAATAATGGATCTCAAATGGGTCAAAACCCCTTTCCCTCTCTCTTTCAAAACTATATCATCATACTGGTTGGTGAACCATCATGATGGTTCGTGAACCAACATAATGGTTTGTGAACCAACATGATGATTGGAAACATTCGTATATAAGTTTTAGAATAAACTTATGAATGTGATACTGAATTATTATTCTGAACCATTGAAGTAAGGCATTAAAGGAAGAAGAAGAGAGGAAATCAACATCTAATGAAAACAAAAACAATCATGGATACAAGTACACAAAACTCAATCGATCCATAAATGTTTTACAATTACAAATCTTCGTCAAGATGGAAAATCATTTGTTAGTCTATTAAACAATTTTAAAAGATTGTGGACCAGCGGGAGGTTTATAGACCCCATTTTGTTGATCCAGTTGTTTTGAAAAAATGAACAGAATAAAATCAAAATTTCCAATTGTTGGCAAGTCTTGGTCCTGAGTTTGAGGATTTAAGGTGCCATATTTTATTAAATGTTGAACTTCCATCCTTGAAGAGTGTATGTGCAACAATTCATCATGAAGAAGTTCATCGAAGGGTTATGATCCGTGAATCTGTTCCTAGTATACCAGATGTTTGTGCTTACCTTGCTCACTAACCGTTTGACAAAAAATCTTACAAAGGCAGTCCAAATTTAAAATGTGAACATTGCAATTCTCTTGGCAGTCAATGGATCGCTATTGGAATCTTCACCCAGAGATGAAACGAAAATTTGCAAAGGATAAGAAGGGAGGAGATAAAAAAGGGTTAATAATCATAAAGCTCATTTGACTACTCATGCTGCTGAATCTTTCTCTTCCAATCTTATTGCATTGCTTAATGACTTTGTAAACTATATACAAGAAAAGCATGGCCAGGATGGAGATGTTAATCAAGGAAAAAATTTGAAAATAATCAAGGTATTTTTACTACTTTCAAGACTGCATTAGGAATTAGTACTTTGCATGATGTATGGGTTGTAGATTCTGGTGCCTCAAATCACATGTCAAATAAACTGACAAATATTTGTGATTTTATTCATTTTCCAACTCCTTCTTTTGTCTTTGTAGCTGATGGGAAAGGTGTTTCTGTTAAGGGTAAGGGAAAAATCAAACTCGTTTCAGATACTATAGAGTCTGATGTTCTTTATGTCTGCTCTTTTACTTTCCAATTGCTTTCTATTCATAAATTGACATCCACTCTTAATTGTGAAGTTGTATTTACTCCTTACAAGGTTATTTTTCAGGACCATGTCACCAAAGAGATGATTGGTGAAGGTTTTGTTTTATATGGGCTCTACTATTTTTTTTCTCATTCTCGGGTTTCTAAGATCTTTCAAGTGGTTTCTTCTTCTATCAGTGAACACTTTTTATGGCATCGTCGTCTAACACATCCATCAAAATTTCTTCTTTCAAAAATGCCTAAAGAAATTCGTGAGTGTAAGATTTGTCATTACTCAAAATCTGCTAGGCTTCCATTTAATTCATCCTTGTCTAGAACCTCTCAAGTATTTGAACTTGTTCATTCACATATATGGGGCCCTTTTTCTGTGTCAGTTGATGGCTTTAAATACTTTGTAAATTTTATTGATGATTTTCAAGGTTTACTTAGGTATATTTGTTGAAATCAAAAAGTGAAGTTTCTAGTTGTTTTAAGGATTTTCACAAGTTGGTTGCTACTCAATTCTCAGCCCATATTAAAAATCTTTGATCTGATAATAGTAAAAAATCTATGTCTCATGGCATGACAAATTACTTAATTTTTGATAGGATATTGCACCAGACAATTGTGTTAATACTCCTCAACAAAATGGAGTTTCTGAGCGTAAAAATAGTGATTTAGTGGACAAAAATCGAGCCATTATATCGCAAAAGAGTGTTCTAAAGTGTTTTTGGTCTTATGGAATACTTACTGGCACTTATCTTATCAATAACTTACTTAGTGGAGTGTTAGATTTTCAATGTCTTCTTGAAGTGTTAGATTTTCAATGTCTTTTTGAAGTGTTGTAGGATAAAAAGCTAGATATATCTAAAGATATTTGATTGCACTTGTTTTGTGCATTCACCAATGACTCAGCGTGATATGCTTAATCCACGAGCAGTGAAATGTGTATTTCTAGGTTATTCACAAATAAAGAAAGGATAGAAATGTTAAGATGCTATGAAAAAGAAACTATATATTACTCGAGATGTTTGATTTGTTGAAACCAGTCCATACTTTGTGATTTTTAGCTAAGGGAATCACTGAATGATTTATTCCTTTTACCAAATATTGAATGTTCAAATGTTTGGTTTGCAGAAGTTGATCCACCACCTTCTGTTTCAAATGAAAATCTTCAATTTGTTGAGTCATATACAACTAATGACATAATTGATGATACAGCTCAGGGAACTTCCATCAACTCAAATGAACTCGTTGCTTCCAATGTTCACAGAGACTCAATAGTTCCTCGTTGAAATCCTCCATCAGTTCTTCATCCTCCCGAAAAGTTGCAAGATTATGTTGTTTCTATAGCCAGTTATCCTCTCACTAAATGTTTGATGTATCAAAGATTATCTTCTATGCATAAAGCATTTCTCACAACCATCTCAAATGTTCATAAGCCCAAAAACTTTCAAGAAGCAAACTCTCAAGTTATATGGAAGAATGATGTGGAGGAGGAACTAAGAGCACTTACAGATAATAATGCTTAGAGTGTTATACCTCTTCCTAAGGGTAAACTTGTTGTTGATAGTCGTTGGGTACTTAAAATCAAGTTCAATTATAATGGAACAGTTGAGCGTCTTAAAACCCAACTTGTAGTGCAAGTATTTACTCAAAAATTCTTCGTTAACTACGAGGAAATTTGTCCACCTGTTGCCATGATGACTACAATTAGAGTTCTTTTATCTGTTGCTATTAATAACGGATTGTCATTATGTCAAATGAACATAAAAATGCTTTTTTTGTATGACAATCTTGAAGAAGAAGTGTTCATGAAACTTCTACCAAGCCATCCTCAAAGTGATAATCCCAACTTGGTTTGTAAACTCCATAAATATATTTATGGTTTGAAGTAAAGTCCTCGTGCTTAGCATGCAAAACTGAGTTTTGCCCTTAAAACTCTTGGTTTTTAAGAAGTGCAGCTGATTCTTCATTATATGTTTGACTTAGAGAGGTTGACAAACCGATGGTGCTTATTTATGTTGACAATCTCATCATAATTGGAAATAATGTTAATTCTATTAGTTGTTTGAAGAAGAATCTCTAGTGCTAATTGTTGAGTCAAAATGACTTTACGTATATATGATTTTGATGAATAACAAAGAAGGAGTAAAAACAGACGTAAAATAGAAAACAGACAGACGGAGAATAAAA
>JANPWT010000245.1:31541730-31560388 GCA_024678245.1 Erythroxylum densum | reverse complement strand
TTCTCTCTACCCTATTTCTCTTAAAGTTCAAAGTTTTGTTATTACTTAAATTCTGAAACAAGTTTTCAAAGTTTTGAATAATTCAAATTTACTGAAGTTTTTTTAAAAGAACTTGGTTTTTAACAAAACGTTCTTTGAAAGAGTTTTTCAAAAAGGGGAATACACAATTCAACCCCCTTCTCATGTATTCGTTATCGTTCTATAAGCATTGTACTAACGTGTGATTTACTTCACTAATTTCCTATTAAGGATCTTGATTCCTTAAAGTACTTTATTGGGATCGAAATGGAAACTTCCAGCAGAGGGATCTTTCTTAATTAATGTAAATATATAATGGACTTACTTAAAGATGCTGATATGTTGGACAGTAAGCCGGTGGCCACTCCTCTCAATAGTAAACTGAAACTTGATTATATGGGAGCAGCTCTTGATTCACCAAGTTAATATAAAAAAATTATAGGGAAGCTTATCTATTTAAATATAACACGACCTGATAACACCTTTCCTGTGAGTCGTGTCAGTCAACATATGTTTGCCCCAACTTGTTCTCATTTGTGTATGGTGAAACATATTTTGTGATACTTAAAGGGAATTATAGATTATGGAATTGTCATAACCCAAAATGGGCACACTACTATAATGGGATATATCGATTCTTATTGGGTTGGAAACACTCTAGATCGTCAATCTACTATAGGTTATTACATTTTTGTTAGTGATAATTTAGTGTCATGGAAAAACAAAAAGTAAAAAGAAACATGTTGTAGCTCGATCAAGTATCGAAGCTAAGTATCGTGTTATGGCTACTGTTGCTTGCGAATTGGTATGCCTTAAAAGTCTTCTTGTTGATTTGGGTTATCCTTATACTACACCTATGACTCTTTTCTACAATAATCAAGCTACCATGTATATTGCCTCCCTTCTCGTGTTCCATGAAGGAATAAAGCATATTGAAGTTGATTGCCATTATATTCATCAGCAAATTCAGTCTAAACTTATTCAAACTCATTATATGCAGACAAGGGACCAACTTGCTGATTTGTTTAAAGTTTTGCCCTTTGCCTAGTTTCATCAGCTCTTATGCAATCTTGGATCTATCAATCCATTGGATCCCACTTGAGGGGGAGTATTGAAGAAATTATAATATTTTGTGTTTATTAGCTGATATTTATTTCCTAGTTTTGTTATGTTATATTTGGTTAATTGTTGTGCATACGTTAAGTCTATAATTCTTATATGTACTTTGACTAAATTTAGGTGATTGTCATTATTTGACAGCTTGTATTAGTTTGCTATATATACATGTATTCTTCCCATAATCAAGATATTAAGAGTTATTTTTCTTAAAAGTTCTTTCGTTAAAGTTTCTTTATTGTGAGTGTCCCACATTGAAGAAAGAGGGGAAAGAAGATTAATATATAAACCTAGTGGGTTACTCCACCTATTGCTAATTGGTTTTAGGATGAAACCTCACTTGGACTTTTGTGTGGTCTAACCTTGCTTCTCATGTGGATCTATAGGCCCATTGCAAATTTAACATAGTATCAAAGCCAATAAAGATCTTGGTATGTTGTTTTCCTCATAAAGGGGGCCATCATTTAAGCAAATGGAGAAGGATTTGAAGTCTGCATGAAGTAAATAGCCTAGCAGTAGTTCACCTAAGAGGGGACTTATTTGACCTCAATTAGAAGTCTAGCCCTAATGAGAATTGTTTATGTACCTCTCTAGATTTCCCAAGTAAAAAAGGACTGACATATGAGGGCGAGTGTTGAGAATATCTACATGTAAGTGTCCAACATTGCAAACAGATGGGAAAGAAGACTAACATATAAGCCTAGTAGGCTACTCTACTTATTGTCAATTGGTTTTAGGATGGAACCTCACTTGATTTTTTGTGTGATCTAACTTTCCTCCTTATGTGGGCCTATAGGCCTATTGACAATTTAACACTATCCAAGCTTCATAAGGTGTTTAGTCTAGTACTGCTCTTTTAGGGATAAATCTAATATATGAGTTGTTGTAGCTTTCACTTTTCCCAAAAATTGAGTGGGCATCTTTTTTTTACATGCAACATATATTTCTTATCATTTTAACAATTATATGATTCTTTTTCTCTATTATACAATTTCTTTTAGGAGTATAGGGTAGAATTAACTCCTTATGAATTTCATTCTCTTCACAAAAGGTATGGAAATCTTTAGAGACAAATTCACCACCCATGTCTATTCGTAGTACATCGATACGTTTTCTACTTTGTTTTTCCAATAAATCCTTAAATTTATTAAATACACTGAAAGTTTTAGATTTGAGTTGGATCATTTAGGTATGATTTTCTGTAAACTATAAGAAATAGTGACTTCCTCTAAGCGACTTAGGGGTGCGGTGCTTGATTAGTTGGTATGGGAAGAAATGAATAGGTAAGGAATGAAAAAAGATGGTTGGTAATATATTATGGTTGGATGAACAGTGTTTTTATATCCCCTTTTTGGGCAATACTCCAAACCTCCTCATTATAATTTCTATTATCATTCTCCCAAGTGAACCAAGAACGCCATTAGTTTTCACTAAGCCATATAAATCAGCATGCACAAGTTCTAGATTACTTTAAGCTCTTTATGATTTTCCAACTAGAAAAAGTTTTTTATATTTTGTTTACTTACACACATGTTTCACAAAATCTAATAACTCAACGTTAAACAAATCGTAAACCATTTCTTTTTAGTGTAGCAATTTTAATCCCTTCATATTGATATTCTCATATCTTAAATGCCATAATTTAGATTCATAATTTCATTTAACAATTAAGGCATACTTCTCTGTAAGAAATTTCTAAAGGAAATAACTTATTTTGTGTCATATTTACCACAACCACAATTTGGTTTGTCTTTTACTCTTTGATTGCATATGACGAATTTTCAAACAACACTAAAAATCCATTAGATATAACTGACCTACACTTAGCAAATTTTATGTTAAGTTGTGAACAAATAACACTTATGGAGAAGCTTAACATCTCCTTCAACTTGAACTTGTTTGTCACCTCCTAGCGTCACTTAGATTTTTAATAATTCATCTAGTTCCAAATATCATCTTAATTTTCTATATTTCCTAATATGGCCATAAAAATATTGAACTCCTCTTTTTTTCCCATGCTTCTTCTGTATGATTTGCCCAATTTGCCATCTTCCAATTTTGTTAGAATATGTAACTACTTAAACATTAAAAAGGAAATAATGGTAACATCATTCCTGCTGGAAACTTATCTTAACTCTACTGTCATTTATTTAAAATGAAGATTGCCTATTAAGTAGGCAGAGGGAAATGCTATTTAGCAAATTATTTTAGGAAAATAAGTCACTTAATACTAACATATCAAGAAAATGTACATAGCTATAATAGATTGAGATAAAAACAGGAAGCACAAATGTGAAAATGTAGCGGAGAAATAGGAATAGAAATAGTTAAGATTTTAAGTCAACTCTCAAAAGATTCTTTATAATTAACAACTACTCCAAATTTAACTTTACCTTTTTTAGCAAGATCGTAATCTTGTTTGCAATTTTTAATAAAAATTAGTTTTAATTAAGTTTGTTTAAGTAAGTTGTCTTATCTTTTACTTCATTTCTTTTATTTTGGAATAATTACATGGGCATTATTTACTAGTCATCATTTTTAATTTTTTATAAAAATAATAGTTTTAGGATTGATAATATTGATGACCACGACACCTAACAATCATCCTTCACAAAAAAAAAATCCTTCCTATTTTATTTTATTTTATTTTATTTTTCTATATTTTTATTAAATTTTCTTTTTATTTCTAAAATTCCAATCGAATCAATTTGTGCAATTTTTCTTTCTAGTCTTCAAATGTTGTTATTTTCTAGAGAGAATTTATATTCCTTTATTTTGATCTTAGTTTTCATAGGTTAGGTGGCCAAATTAATTATTAGATTCATTATTTTTGTATTCACATCAATAACTATATAGTTTTTATTTTAAATTCAACTTTTGCTTCTTTATTTCTGTTTTTAACATTTTCATAGTTAAGTAATCAAATTTATTATTGATTTAGGTCAAATATTATTTATTTTTGTTTTAAAATTCATATTTATTTTATTATAATTTTATTTTTAACTATCTACTCTTTATTCTAAAATCATTATTTATTTCCTTATTTTAGTTTTAGGTTTCATCGACAAGGTTACTATTGTTATTATTAATTTGAAGATCTTCTTTTCCAAGGATTTATACAACAAACAAAGATGGCACTTTTAGTTTTCAATATAAAATCATTTATGAAATTACCACATGATCCATAAAAAATATGTCTTTGGCTTTTTAAAATGTCTACAAAAGACAAATTTCATCTACATACATACCTATGAGTAGTTTGTGGGAGCAAAATAACACAAACTATAGGTAACCAGATAACTTAGTTCAAACGCATAACTTTAGTATATAGAAGCATAAAACAAAGTGTAACCTCAAAAATAGAAGAGAATATAGTAACTATACAATTTTATGCCTTTTGTAATCTTTTTTTTTGCAATTTATTGAGAAAAAATGGTGATAAAGGTTGCAATTTATAAAGAATGTCCATAATAAGAAAAGGAAAGAGAGAAGAGAGTAGCTAAAGAAAGAAAAAATATATTATAGTTACACCCCTTCATCAACAACTATTATAGTCGTTAGCTTCCTTATCTCTCCTAATTACACGTGTCTCTATACAACAAAGTCATTTTACTCACTTCATATTTATAAGAATCAGATGACGACATATTCTTCTATATCTTTAGTAAATTTGATGTTGTCCTCTTTTTCTTCTTTGTTCCTTCTACTTCTGGTTACCTCCTTCTATCTTCTTATTAAGCTGTATCAATACCTCCCTCCTTAAGAACCTTGTTCATAAGGTTAACATTAGTGTAATGTTGCTATAAGACATACAAAAACTCCTAAGTAACATCAAACTCATCCTCAGACCACTGTACCAAAACATGTATAGTTGGTTATTATGTCTTTTAACTATATGACGATCAACAACAATAATAGGAAATTTACTGATAAACTGAATGGAATTTAAAATTTGAGATTGAATCCTAATCTGCTCGTAAACTTGTTTCTTAATAAGTTTTGAGGCATAAAAAAAACATTATGAATTTTCAATTCAATTGGTAGCTATAAGTGATATGCAATAACTCCCACATCTTGCATAGTATGAAATGCTCAGAATAGAAAACAAAAAGTTTTTTGTTAGACTGGTAATGCACATTAGTATGATAGTAAGGTTATACTTTCATATAAACCTAATCACCTATGAAAAAAACATAATTTCTTCTTTCCTTATTATCCAATTGCTTCATTTTGTTTTGTGCCTATTGACTACAAAATTTAATCAATTAGATTGTAGCATATCAATCACATAACATTAGATCTACCATCATGTCCTTTAAATTACCTGTGAAATATAAATTATGAACTGGAGATGGAAATCCATATAACACCTCAAAAGGAGAATGATAAATAGTAGTGTGTAATGTGGTATTATACCACCATTCTGTGGAGAAAATCATCTACTCTAAAACTGAGGTAATCACCAACCATAGAATGTAAATAAGTTTCTAAGGTTCAATTAAGCACTTCAATTTAGCAATCAGTAAGATCTTGATAGGCCGAATACAAAGCTAAAGTAGAAACCTACAATCTAAAAAATTATTGCTAAAAGTAGCTAATAATATATTATCTCTATCACTAACAATAGTTATAGGCATACCATGTAACTTATACACAAAATTAAGATACATAAAATCAAATTTAGAAGCTAAATATGGGTGGGATAATGGTATAAAGTGAGCATATTTAGTAAAACGGTCAATCATTGTAAATATGAAACTATATCCATCAGATTTAGGCAAACCTTCAATTAAGTCTAGGCTAACTTTTGTTCATGCATACTTTGGAATTGGCAGTGGCTGCAATTTTCCAGGTGCAGCTATCACTTCATACTTTTTTTTCTAACAAATCTTGCATGTTCTAATGTATTTTTGTAAATGTGACTGCATCCTCTTCTAATTGAAATATAATGCTAACCTCTTATAAATAGCCAAGAATCTTAAATGGTCGCTCATAGATGTGTTATGAAATAAAGATATAATCTTTATTTGTAATGAAAGATCATCCCTTACTACCAAGCGGTCCTCTAACATAACAAATCCTTATTCCAAGTGTAATAAAAGTCTTGCTTGTCACCTTGCTTCAACTTTTAAATTACTTTAGATAGTTTTGCATCAATACTCCGATCATCCTTAACCTTTGCCACAAGATTCATTTGCATATGAGAAATCATCATAGCATATAGTTCACCACTATTTACTTGAGACTCTCCATTAGCCATTGTATTTTCACTCCCCTTCTAATATTTTATTTCAAAAGAAAAATTGAAAAATTTTGGTAACCAATTCTGTTCAAAAGGTGTACCAATCTTCTATTCTAACAAATATTTCAAACTGTTATGGTATGTTCACACCACAAGCTTCCTTCTTGTCAAACAATGTAACGAATGTCTAATTCCTATCACTAAAGCCAATAACTCTTTCTCAAAAATAGATAAATGGTGATACTTACAAAGAGCCTTACTTACATCAGCTAGGGGATGCCCATCTTACATAAAAACCTCAAACCAATTTCAGATGCATATGTTTTAACCATAAATGTTTTACTAAAGTTTGGTAATGATAATACAAAAGATATAATGAATGCTTCTTGACGTGTTATAAAAGTAGATTGAGCTACCTCTTACCACTTAAAGGCATCTTTTTTCAAAAGGGTTATTAATGGTCTACTTACTTGAGCATAACACTTAATAAGCCTTCGAAAATAACATGTCTATCCCAAAAATCCCTTGAGTTGATTCAACGTCTTCAGTATAGGCCATTTTTTAACCTTTTCAACCTTCCCTGTATCAATTGAAACTCCCTCAACTAAAATAAAAATGCCCCAAATACTCCACTCTTTCAGCCCTAAAGCAATACTTAATAAGTGTAACACTTGTTGAAGATGCTGAAAATGAATTTACAAAGAGAAACTATATACCAATATTTCATCAGAAAATACTAACACAAACTTGCTCAAGAATAGTTTTGAAAGTGGAACTCATCAAGCTTTGAAATGTTATTAAAGCATTGGTTAAGCTAAAAGGCATAATCTCCTTTATGAAATCTAAAAGCAATCGTTTGAATATTTCTATCAAACATCCTGATTTGATGATACCTAGCTCTAAGATCCAATTTTGAAAAAAATCGTAGCTCCTCCTAGTTTATCCATCAACTCTTCAATTACTTCAGTAGGCAGTTTGTCCTTTACAATACATTTGTTTGAAGCTCTATAATCTATACACATTCTCTATAATTGATCCTTTTCTGTACTAAAATAATAGGAGATTAAAATAGGCTAACACTTCCTCTGATTACACCTTATTTCAACGTATCCCTTGTTAACTCCTCAATAATCCTCTTTTGTAACCCTACATATCTATAGGGTTTGATATTTATCAGTTATGTTCCCTCCATTAACAATATTCTATGATCACAATTTCATTTAGGGGGTAAACCATTTGATTCCACAAAACATCTTTATATTATACTAACAAATTATATACTAATTATTGTTGATTCTTTATACCCTGGTAATTTATCCTTGTTACTTCCATCAACTTCTTTCGACAAGTAATGGATGTATTCCATCTCAATTGACTTCCTTGATACATCAAGATAACATTAGTGTTCTTTCTAAACACCCACTTAATATCCATTTAGCTTTTTTCTTCAAAACCTACTGTCAACTACACTCTTCTTCCCTTCCAATTAAACATTGTTGTCCTTCCTTGAAATTAAATATCACATCATTCTAAGTAGCTAGAAATTAAAATCCTAATAATATATAATTTGCCCCTATTTTAATGACTAAAGCATCTGATTAGCACCAATGACCGTTCATCATCCACTACAAATTTTTATACCTTTGCTTATATAAAATGTTTAACCCCCTCCTACTGTAATCATCACTGGATCAATGTTTTCTAAGACCCCTGCATCTTTGTTAACCAAAGCCTCATCAATGAAATTATATATATTAATAGACTCTTTTCACTTTCATTTGTATATAAGAAGTCATTATTGTACATGTCATAGTTTGCATAGAAATCACATGATGATTATCAGATATTACTTCCTCTACTTCTTCATCTTTTTCCTCCTCTTCTTATACCACATATATATGAAACTATTTCTTTTTGCATTTGTCTAGGTGTGAATCTTTCATCATAATAAAAACAAAATCCTTGAGCTCTTGTTTCATTAATCTCCCTACTACTATCGCCTTTGTTACGTTAACACATTTCCAACTAATGTAGGTATAGGTAACAACCTTTCCTAGGCTTCCATCATTGAGTTTGTTCCTTATAATTTCGTTTGATAATTTCTCCATTGTCCTCTATAGGCTATTGCGCATTTTTTAAACATCAACTATTGTTTTTTAGCAACTTCATAATCTTATTGGAGGCTTCTCAAATTAAACAACTTAAATGAGTAATATCTTTGACTTCAATCCTTTAAAAACAAGCTTACTAAATAGGTTTAGGGCATTGTCGATTTATATGGCAAAAAATCAAATTTTGTGAAATAATCTTTCACTAATTACATTTACTTCAACTCCTTCAATTCATTAGTGGAATGATCAAACAAAGAATCACCAAATCTCTGTTACAATTCTTTAAGACACTCACCCCAACTAATGGGTTCCATGGTTAACCTATTTCTTAGATAAAATGATGCCAGGATAATGACTTTCCAATCAAATGCATAGTTGCAATTCCTACTTTTAATTTTAAGGGAGTTATACCCAACATGAAAATTTGTTCTCTCTTAAAAAATTAACCCTATAATCATTCTCCATCAATTACAGGGAACTCAATCTTATTAAATCTTGTAAGTATGGTATACCCTCTATTCACTTGAAATTCATTACAATGTATTTCTGTATAGTCCAATCTTCTCTATAGTTCTATGGCTTGTATTCCTCTCTACATATAGATATATTATTAACTCCTTTAGTTTTTCAATTGTTTTCTTTTATTTTCATCCATCTCTTGAATATGATTTCTCATATTCTCTTCCAACTTCCTCACATCGTGTAACTTGGTCCCCTCTACCATTACTTCTCTTTTATTTACAGTCGAAACCATTTGAGAATCAATGCTTTGATACCACTTTATTATTATGCAATTTATTTAGTAAAAGTAGTGATAGAGGTTGGGAATGAATGGTACATTTATAGAAAATATCAATATAAGGAAAGGAAAGAGAGAAGAGAGTAGCCAAAGAGAGATAAAACAAATTGATTAGTCATTAATATCGTTACACCTTCATTAGTTGCTATTATAGTTGTCAGCTTTCTTATCTCCTCTAATTACATTTCTTTATATACAAAAGAGAGCCATTTTATTCAATTCATATTGATAATAATTAAATTACAACATATTGTTCTATATCTTAAGAGAATCTGTCATCTTCCTCTTTATCTCCTTCGTTACTTATACTTCTTCATTTTAATGTTAGCTCAAGGTTTATGATTAACGATTTTGATAATAACTGTATAATATTTCAGAATTCAAATTGGATTTATTTCCTTGTATAGGTATCGATATATTTCTCAAAAGGAAATAAAATCATAGGATAAATGCTTCCTTTCTGGTAGAAACCTTCTTTTATGAACTTACCTTATTTAGTTTATAATATTCGAAAGGATCATATTAATCTTATATTTTTTTTACAATCAATTCTAAGACATTGTTATATTTTTCTTTTTAATATTGAATATTGAAGATTCCAGCAAAGATGATATCGAAGATACAAAGTCAATCGAGAACAGAAATGATGCAATGACTAGTTAAAGGAAATGACTACTTAAGAAAGAACTACTGCAGTTGAAAGACACACAGACATATAGAAAAATCAAGGAAGCCAAATTTTTTATATACATTCACAACATCAGTACTTTTGAAAGTCACATCATTATCAAATCTCATGTGTTTTAGAAAGTTAAAATTCTTTTAAGTAGGTGATCATTGAAGCTCATATTGAGCAAATTACTTTATCATTCATTGAGAGCTTGTAGAGGCTAGACAAATACTACCAGTATGAAAAGTTGAAGAACTTTGAAAAATATTTACTTATGAGCTTGAAGAGACTCATCAAATTACTACTTGGATTTAATAGTAAAATATTCAAGTTGGATACTTGGGGACTGGATGTAGGCTTGGGTTATAAGCCGAACCAGTATAAATAGATCATGACATTCTTTTATCTTTAACTGGGATCTGACTATTATACGAATTGAAAGTACTTACAAATTTTTTTAAGTCACATACAATTTACCCACCTCTTGCATGTGTTTGTTTTATCATTTACTTCTCATTGCCTCCTATATTTTTATTAAGTTGCATAATAGTGAAGTACCAAAACTTTAACCATTTATGATGGAGTGACAACACTAGTGAAATTGTTAGGATTGAGTAACAAAGAAGAAAATGTCCATGACTTTTTTCTCTAAATATTCTTAAAATAAAATGTTTTAATTTTTATTAATTTGATCCTTAAAATTTCATACTGATTTTTGAATATTTTCTAAATCCTTCTAAGTACTGGTGCAAGTTATTGATTGGCCTCTCTACATTTTGATACATACATCAAAAGTGAACCTGCTACTAGTACTCAAGGACTAAGCTATAGAAGAGACAAGATTGATAAGAGAAAGAACATGAACAAATAGAAAACCACTAATCGCAACATCCAGCTAAAGGTGTTAAATGGTGAATTCGATGTCACGAAGCATATCAAATGTGTGATGTAAGAAGAATAGCACCATAAAGTACCACTTCTTATCCAAATCAAGTTACAAGGTATATCATTACCTTTTCCTCCATCAAGAAGACACCTAACAAAGTGACTTTAAGTTTATATACAAACGACTTCCCACTTTAAAGCCTAAATTAACTGCATAAATTAATTGGCTTCTCCTCCAAGCATCTTCATGCTTAGTTGGAACATCCTCCTTCAAAGTTTAGAGTCACGTTATGGTGGTGTGTTTGTACTAGAGTTTATATTAGTAGACATGGATTTGTGGTATATTCCATATCTTGAACACTGGACGAATGGCTTCCTTTCTAGTATAGATGGGACATAATACATCATTGATCTATGAAGTAGCATAAGTTGCTCTTTCCGAGGAGGTAAGTGCATTAACCAATCATTACTTGCCTATACATTTTGTTGTTTCACATCTTGGGTTTCAACATAAGTAAATTTATCCTACTTGAATTTGATCAATTTCATACATCTTCCTTTTTTTCCATCTTTAAAGTTCTATAGGAGGCAAGATATATTTCTTTTATCAAGCCAAGCAGGATATTATAGCTTTGGATTCAACATGGAAGACCATAAGCCTGTAAGGTTTGTAGTTTGCTACAAATAGAAAGACACTATGCTAGGACGAATTAAGGCAAATGTTGAGAAAATGGACTAGATACAAAAGAGATCTTATATGCGTACCATAGTAGGATTAGCTTTCACAAATTGTGCTTCTCATTAAAGCCTCATGTTTGGGTTTGAAAATGTATCTTTTACATTTTTTAATTACATGATACCATAAAATGGATTCCACCCAAAAAAAAATTCCATTTTTGTTTCTCATGTTTCCCTTTCTCTGTTATTTTCATTCTTTCTTCTTTTATGTTTGTTTTTATAAATTTAAAAAATTGTATTAAAATTGAACAAGTTTACAACTAAAAGTCACCAATTCGGAGATTTTTAACACCAAAGATAATCCAAATACTAAAGATGCGTATTCCAAATCTAAATTGAAGGTCAACCAGTTATTGAATCTTAATTGAATATGTATTGTTCAGGATTGATATAGTGAGAAATCAATAAATTTTAACTCAAATTAATTAAACTTTAGGTCGAATTCGAACTGAAACTTCATGATTTGATCTGATCTAAAGTTTGACATATATATTGTTTAAGATTTATTTAATCCTAAGTTAATAGGTTTGATTCAAACTAATCAAACTTCGAGTCAATTTCAAGCTCAAACTTTACGATTCAAAATCTAACATATATATTGTTTAAGATTCATTTAACCCTAGTTTAGTAGTAAACCTTCTTCTTCTCCTCTTTTGGATTTGTCTGGTGCCATCAAATTTAGTTCACTTATTTGCTTTTGACTTTTTCTTCATTCATTTTTCTTCTTTTTAGTTTTCTCTAGTTGTGATTATTTTCAATCCTATTTTAAACTGGTTCTTCTCTCCTTTTTTCAGATTCTTCCTTTCAATCTTCTGTTTTTTCACATAACTCACTTTCAAATGTTGATCTATTTCGACAATTTCACATAACTCACTTTTCAAATGTTGATCTATTTCGACAATCTTGTATTAATTGTGATTGATAAAAAGAGTTTTAAATCTTTTGTTGTTTGAGAGTTGTGATTATCATAGTACTTTGATACAAGAACATTTTTTGTTTTTAATCTTTTGTTGTTGTTTGAGAATTGTGATTATTCTAGAAGTTAATTAAGTGCCTGTTTGGTTGAACTTCTGAAAAATGAATAAGTAGATTTTTTAATTGCAAAAGTTGTTTTTTTTTAAAATAGGTTTTTGACAAAACATACCAATCGGTATTTACACCCGATACATTAACACCCTTATTTCGTACCATTATCCGACCGATACGGTATGCACCACCAAGAACCAACCGGTACAAAATTTATAATCCTGATTTAAGTTTTTATGAGTTTCCTGACTGGTATATCAGATGAAACATACTGATCAATATTTACACCCGTTATATAATCACCCTTATTTTGCACCGCTATCCAAGACGGTAAGTTATGTAACCGGAAATTCATAATCCTGATTTATGTTTTTATGGGTTTCCTGACTAGTGCACTCAAAGAAACTGATATAATCTAACAAATGAAACTAGGCTAAATACAGTAAACCATGTCAAGCACACATAATTATGAGTACAATATATAGTAACTAAATCACGCAGCATAGAGTCAAAAAGTTCATAGCTTTAATTGTGATTCTGTTAAGTAACAACTAACTAAACCATGATTTTTCCACAAAGGACCAAAACCCAGAGCAAGAAAACAATAGACACTAAAGACAAACTACCTCACTTCAGACCATTTCCAGGGGTTGAAATGGCCAGATCAGGCCAAGAGAAACAATCCCCACCACCAACTAACCCATTCTCCGCACTTTCAAACTGCCACGTGTTGCCCATCCCTGCCGCAGCTCCACCATTACCAACTACACCGGCACCCCCCTCTCCCGCCCCAGGGAACGGCCAGACCGCTCTCCCAAACCCAAAGCCAACCTCCTCCAATCCCGGTCCAATTCCCAACCCGAACCCGCCCAGCGCCAAAAACCCAGGCCCTTGCGTACTCAACAGAGAAGTAAAACTCCCGCAAACCGTTGCACCACTTCCATTCCCTTTCCCATCACCAAGTTGCGCGGCCGTTCCGGCATTTCCTGCGAGCGGCACTAGCACAGGAGTCGCCGTCAGTGGGAGGCTATCGGATGTGGCGTTGGATCCCACAACGGTGGAACCAGCAGTTGTCCGCGACCGTTTCGCATTCTTGCGAGTGCCACCACCGACGGGGATGTCACGGAGGGTGCCGCCGTGGGTCCAGTAACGGCGACAAGCTTTGCAGAAGTGGCGAGGCTGAGAGAAATTGTAGTTGTTGTAGTAGCAGAACTTGGTGTTGATGGAGTCGCAGCGAGGACATGGCAGGTGCTCTTGCTCCGGAGGGGGAGCTCCGGGGTTTTGGGGTTTGTTGGTCGACTTTCTTGCTATTTCACTTGCCTCCGACGGCATGTTTGATGATTAGAAGTGAATTGGGTCACCCAAAAGTAGTGAAAAGAAGAGCTCTGTAGTGTAGTACTGAATATAGGTGTAGCTTAAAGAGGATGGCGAGATGGGGTTTTATGGGAGGAAGAGAGAATCTGATAGGGCACTCTGCGAAACAACTTCTGAATGTTATACGAGAAGAGCAGCTTTACAGTGTTCTGTTGGGCACGACATGTCAGTCGGCTCCTGAATGGGTTCAGCTACACAGGTAGGTGTGCGGCTTCTGTTTTATCTCTATCTATGGTTACTGTGCCTTGAAACAAGACAGATTTTTTAGACAGTGGAGTTTCTGTTTTTTATTCTTTTTCTACTTATGATTAAGAGTGCAAGTGAGGGTTCATCATTTCTGTTTTTTTTTGTTTTTTTCCCCTTAGGTGGTGGTGGAGGGATTTGATATTTTAGGTGATGACATTACCCGTTATCGATCATACATGGGCCCTTGTTAGAAATCTCAATGTCTTCTGTCGATTGGTTTTGGAGTATTAAATTGTAACAATAACACATGAAACATAAAGAACTCTGAACACGTTAGTGTCAGACTTTCTGGAATTGGCTTGTAGTAATTTCATCCTATTGCTTCTTTTTCGGCTTCCAAATTCCATTACCTGCCTTCCGACAATTAGAGTATAAACTATTTCAGGGTATTTAAATCGACCATCAACACGCTTCTTTTTTTTTTTTTTCAGTGGAATACTCTTACTTAAGATTGAAATACGAGGTTTATGAATAAAATAATTATCACTTGTTCTTGTTGTTAGGAGTTGGCTTGGATGGTTAAGGAGGGGTTTTTCATTTCATGTATGCAAGGTTATATCTTCAGGTGGTCTGGTGTAGAATTTACAGTTTGGGAAGGAGAATATTGATTTTGTTGTAATAATTTGTTTATGTCGATAATTATATAATTTACAAAATATTATATGTATTTCAAAGATAATAATTAGATTTTTTTTTTTTTAAGTAGAGCCGTTGAAATCACTTGTATGTACGTAGTAAAATAGAATTTATTGCAAAAGCTTCAACATGAGAAAATCACCTAATCTGGGAATCTGGGAGTGCACTAATGCCATCTTTGCCGGCTTCTTTCATGGATAGGGTCATTTCTAGAAGTTGAATTTTTAAACCAAAATGGTCTCCATCTCGAACGACATCTAAATGCCCAAATCCACTAGTCAAGATATTAATCTTGAAAATGCCCAATGGCAGTAGCCGCCGAAATGCATAGATTTTGTGGGCTTCAATCAATAGTTAATCCCAGTTACGAGCACTATTATTAATTGATTGGATTACAACATTTTTATTGACTTTTGTCGTAGTCATTTTAAATTTTTTTTAAAATTTGAAGTTTGTGTGCGTGGCGGCAGCGGGGACCGACAGAGTCATGAATTGTCGGGCAGCGTGGGAAGCAATAATTGGGTTTTTCCTCTGATTTCGGACGCGTCATGTCCGCATCAGATTCTTTCCCTCCGTACAATTACCGACTCTCTCTCTCCAATCCCAACCCGGATTACCCGCACCGTTGTTCCCGTTGCCAAACAATCACTGTTTTCCTAACTTTGTCCGCACACTGACTTCCACTTCTACCACCGTCTATCTCCTTCCTCCACAACGTCGACGGTTCTGATTCTCGTAGTCTGTGTAACATGATTTTAATCAAAGATTATGCTGGGGTGTCCACTGTGGTCTCTCACACCTAATCAGGCCTAAAAAAAACCAACCTCCATTTCACCGGAGGGAAAATTCTCGCATCACAACTGTTCTCATTTATGAACTATGAAAAGTGGAGGGTCTTGAAAGAATGAAAACTCTGTACAAGTTGAATACGTTGTTTATGGACGTCGTTAAACTTCTAACTCTTATTAATAATTATTAAATTGGATATTTATTAAAATTGATATAAATAACTCTTTTTAAACAATTTATTTGAGTTTGCATGAATTGTTCAGCAAAAGCAGGTACTTTCGCTGATTGGCCTGCCTCCAACCGTCTGTTTGAACAAAACCTTGTCTCACCGAATGCGGTTAAGAATTTGGCACCGCATGAAGATAGAAGACGTTGGGTGGCATTTTGGCAGAACCAGAAGCTAACAAAACGTAGAGCTTTGGCTCAGTCCAACAAAAGACTAGTCAAAAAAGTAACCTTCAAAGGTGGGGTCCAGGTCATCAGAAGGCATAGACACATGTCGACGTATTAGCTCTGCTGGGGTTTGGGTGATTCTCCCCAGAGGCACGCGCGGGCACAGTAGTGGAAGCCATCCAAATGTCTCCTCCTCTCTATCATGCGTCGCTTTCAATTTGAAACGGTCTTACTTATACAGATTGTACGTACGTTCGTATGTACGTATATATATATTTGTAGCCGAATCTTTCTCTGCTCCGGTTTCTTTCGGGTTTTTAATTGGATTTTAGTCTTTAATCTCAAGCTCTTAATCACTTGTTAATCTTGTCGAAGAATATTTTCATATCAGCTTTTAGGTATGTGACTATGACCTGATCTTTAAAAACCTTCAGGTTCTTGGAGGTTATGCTCATTACATAAACTTCACAAGTTGGGACGTAGAATGCTAGTTCTTATGGTACCGTAGATTTAATCTACTTGGATCAAATTGTTAAGGACAGAAATAGGAAAATTAAAATTTAAAATGAATGTGAAGGAATTCAATAAGTAGGACACCTTCTTCGGTTGGAAGTAGTAATCCCCTTTTTAACCGATCCAAGATCGACTGAACCTGGTAGTACTGTAGGACTCAACGTGCCACTGGAGAAGTTTAAGCTTCTTCCATTATATTTTGTTTTACTTGTATTCTTGGAATCTATTGACACTCAGATTGGACATGGGAACAGGGAAGGCACAGTTTTGCAACGAAATAACAAAATCAACTTAAGATCTCGAAGTTGCCTAAGATTCATCGGAGAAATGTATTTTGTGTCTCCGTTGGTTAGCTGCTCGGCAAGTATGCTTAGAGTAGTCCTGGTACATGGTAGAAGTTGGTCAACATAGAATTATCCCTGCAAACTGCCCTCCATTCTCGCAAAATGCTCTGGTTGCAGTCGAAAATCCTACAGCAGAAAAGTACTGCAATCATTCCTCGTTCTGATTGTTTCATATACAATTGCAATTGTCATTATTCTTCTTGGTGGTGATTGTAGTTCAGTGTAATGATAACTGTGCTCAAATCAGGCGCACGCTTCCGTAACTATATATGCAAATTCTTTATGCAATATGCCAACTCCAAACAGCCATTATGATAATCTAATAAACACTATGATCTAGGGACTAGGTTCTTAATAAGTTGAAGCTTCCAGAGAAAAAGATGAAGAGAGGATAGAGATCCACCAGCAATTCTTTTTGAAAAGTTAGATTCATTTCAATGGTCAAAAATAATTAGACACAAATGTCTTAGTACATCAGCAGTGAGGAAACACTGGCCTTACAGGCTTCTTCCCACAATATTCATCAGCATTTATTGTCACTTCACAATGTATGCCATAGTTTGCGGCGAGGTCCATCACCGTATCACACAAATCTGCAAGATGGGTGGTTGCCCCTGGTAGGTTGACATTTAGTTCAGCAATTAAATCCTTCTATCTCCCATTGTACTGACCGACCACCTTAGTAGGTAAGTGACGCAGCCTAATGTGAAAATCGAGATAAAATAAATACAGAAAAATGGAAATTTCTTTTTCTAAGCTTACACAAAAGTTACAAGTTCTTACATACTTTCAAAAACCTTAAAAACATAAAAAGTAATAAATTAGTCACAAGAAAACAAAAAACAGAATCTTAAAAATAATAAAAATCTCTGACAGCCCAAAACAATTGGAACGTGATATAATTTTGGCTCGAAAATCAACTTACAATGATAAAATGTCGTAACCCCACCAAAGTAGATTCAAATCAGTATTTTTCTATATATTATAAACCTCGTAACTCAATGCTAGCAAAAAGTTATGAACTATTAAACACTTTGTGGTAGTGATCTTTGGGTCAACGAGAATTAATCTAAATGTGATAATAATTTAAAGGTGTCGCCTACAATTCGAATTCACCTTAAAAAAAATCTCGCTGGTTAGGAAAAAAAACGTTATAGCTTGTTATCATCTTTTAAAAACAAAAATTCAACTCCGTTTGGAATTCTAGCAATCTACACAATCTATAAACTCAAGACCCCTCACGTCTGCATCACTAATTCCACACATTAGTTCTCATTTAATCAGTTTATGGTCTTCTAGTGTGACATGGATGTTAGTGAATGTCCTATAACTAGTCGCTTGGTTATAGATTTTGTGAGATTATTAATTAATTGAATCACTATTTACCTTTATGTATTTTTAGTTAATTCACTACAAGAAAAATAAAATTTAACGATGAAAATTACCAACGAAACATCTACATATTCCATCGAAAAGCTTAGTTAGCGACGGAATTTATTAAAAGAAGAAGACATCGGAAAACGGCTATAAGTAATAATTTGCGACGAATCACAAAATATCCGTCACAAATTTACCAACGAGACGGTTATTTTGTGTTATCTTCGGTCGGTAAAATTACCGACGGATAAGATATGTCTGTCGACAGACTTACTGATGAAATTGATTATTCCATCGGTAAGTTGATGTTGTCATTACCGACGGTTATTAGTTATCCGTCAATAAATCGAATAGATTTTACCGATGATTTTATTTTTCCAT
>JANPWT010000245.1:31456228-31466229 GCA_024678245.1 Erythroxylum densum | reverse complement strand
TACAGCTAAGGATCCTGCAAGGTAATAAGCACAGGGCGTCAGGATTCGAAAATTGGGCTCTAGGGACGGGTCCAACAAATGGGAAATTAAAGCAAGAGTAAGAGTGTTAAGTTATAAGCAGTTGGGGTCCGGTCTCCGGATCGGGTTCCAACAAGTTCGAAGTATGGTCAAAGTGTCAAGAGGATATGGGTATCATCTTCTTTTATCAGGAGTTGTGAATCCTTTATTGGCTATTCAATTACCTCCGAGTATCTCAAGTTGTACCCAATCACTGCCCTATGACTAACCCCTGAAAGGCACTGATGAATAGAGTCAAAGTATAGGATCAGTATCTGAGATATCTTTGAGAACCTTAAGTTAAAGGATACTTGCACTATTATTATGATGAGATTATCATTGATATTGGAATAGAATATCCATATGATTGTCTCATAGTAGGTCAATCCAATATACTTACTACCCTTAGTAAACATCCACATGCTAACTCTAAACAACTCATGTCTACAACTTATGAGATCTATTATTTGATCCAATCAACGAGTATAACATGTGCTAGTCTATTTGGATTAATGATATCCCATCTCATTAATCCTATGACTAGGGACTGTTTAGATACTAACATAATTACACATGATAGGAATCTCATTATCATAATTTCATCATGATTTCTTCCATGCTATATTTGTATCAAGGACTTCATTAAATCAAGTTAAGATCAACATTAAATCCATAAATGTATGAACATCAAAATAATAAAAAATTCCTTTATTAATCATAAAATAATTTGTACAATAAGTGCTAAAGGTGGTTGGCTTTAGCACTTCTCTAACAAACTCCCACTTGCACTAAAGCCAATTGCCTTGATATCTACTATCATAGGCGTGTACATATGATACAAAACTCTTTTGGAAAATAAGCTTAGTCAACAGATTAGCTATATTTTGATCAGTGAGAACTCTCTCTATCTTGACATCATTTCTACCAATGATTTTTATAATCAAATGGTAGGGCCTGAGTACATGTTTGGACTGCTGATGAGACCTTGGTTCCTTCTCCTGCGCTATAGCCTTATTGTTCTCACAATATAACTACATTGGGTTAACGATGCTCAGAACCACGCCAAGTTCCATGATGAACTTTTTGATCCAAGCCACTTCCTTTGTCGCTTCTAAAGCTGCAATGTACCCCGCCTTCGTAGTCAAATCTGCAATCATCTCTTGTTTGAAACTTTTCCAAATGAATGCACCACCATTTAGTGTGAACATATATTTGGACTAAGATCTGGAGTTATCCTTATCAGATTGGAAACTAGCATTAGTATATCCGCTTATCACAAGATCACCTTCTCCATATACTAAGAATATATCCTTAGCTCTTCTCAAGTACTTAAGGATGTTCTTGACAACCACCCAATGACCCTCATCAGGGTTCGACGAGTATCTGCTTGTAACATTTAGAGCATACGATACATCGGGTCTAGTAAATAACATAACGTGCATGATTGATCCTATAACTGAACTATAAGGAATCAAACTCATGTGAGTCCTCTCATATTATGTCTTTATACACATAGATTTAGAGAGTGTAATCCTATGTACCATAGGAAGATAACCTCTCTTGGACTATTCTATGCTAAACCTCTTTAACATCTTGTCTATATATGTAGACTGAGAAAGACCAAACAACCTCTTAGATCTATATCTATAGACCCTTATCCCCAAAATATAAATTCCTTCTCCAAGATCTTTTATAGAGAAGTTCTTAGCTAACCAAATTTTGACTGATTGCAAAGCAGAGACATTTTTTTCCTATTAGCAATATATCATCTACATACAGTACAAGGAACATGATTGCACTCCTACTAACCTTCTTATATACACACAGCTCATCTAGATTTTGTAAGAAACTAAACTCTTTGTTTGTCTTATCAAATTAGATATTTCAACTGCTGGATGCTTGCTTTAATTCATAAATAGATTTCTAAAGCTTGCATATCTTTTCTCCATTCATGGATATAAAACTATCAGGTTGTGTCATATACACATCTTTAATTAGGTTTCCATTAAGGAAAGCTGTCTTCACATCTATTTTCCATATCTCATAATCATAATGAGCCACAATTACTAGGAGTATCCTAACGGATTTAAGCATAACTACTGGGCTAAACGTTTCGTCATAGTCAACACCTTGCCTTTGACGATAACCTTTAGCTACAAGCATAGCTTTATAGGTAACTATATTACCCTCTATGTTAGTTTTCTTCTTGAAAGTCTATTTGCACCCTATGGGTTTTATCCCTTTAGGTGGTTCAACCAAAGTCCATACTTGGCTTTCATACATGGAATCCATTTCGGATTTCATAGCTTGAAGCCATTTGTCAGATTCTGAACTCTTCAGAACCTCTTCATAGGTAGCAGGCTCGTCAACTTCTATGAGTAATACGTCGTTAAGTTCACTTATGAGAATCCATATCTCTTGGGAACATGACGTATCCTACCTAACCTACAAAATTCTTGTGTGTTAGAAGGTTGAACTATTGTTTCATCTTCATGAATAATAGTCTTAGGTCTAAACAATTGATCTGCATCTGTTTGAGCATCTTAAACTTTCACAAGTTCAATTTTTTTCCTACTGTCTTCTTTTAGAAGAAACTCTCTCTAAAAAGACAACATGTTTTGAAACAAACACCTTGTGCTTAGAACTGATATCCTATATTTTCCTTAGGATATCCTACAAACAAGCACTTGTTAGATTTAGTTTCAAGCTCATCTAGCTCAATTCGCTTCACATAAGCAGGAAAACCACAAACTTGCATATGAGAAAGATAGAGTTTTTTGTTAGTCCATATCTGATATGGAGCAACATCAACTGACTCGGATGAGACTCTGTTTAATACATAAACAGAAGTTTTGAGTGCATACCCCCAATTTTTCTAGTCTTACTAAAAAATCTATTGCTCTACTAAAATTAATTCAAAAATAATTTCTATAATTTTCAAAACACCAAATCATCATTTCAGGCATCTCTAGGTTGTTTCATGATAATCAAAATAATTTAGGAATCACTCAAAAATTCTTATGATCACCAAAACACTGATTAGATACAAAAAATGACAAATATGACTTCTAAAATTTTTTTGGAAATCAAATTTCGAGAGAAATCATTTAGGCATGCATCAAACATCAAATTAACACATTTTTATCACATAAAAATATTTTTAAGGTTATGGAACCGAAATATAAACATACAAAAATATCAAATAAAACAGATCCTACAGCTTTTGGAAAACTATTCAAATTTGGAAAATTGTTTGGAAAACTATCCAAATTCTACAAAAATTATAAGGGCTTAAAAACATCCTAAATATGTTCAAATAATTTTTGTAGAATCAAATTCCGTTAAAATCATGTGTAACCTCATCAATTTAGCCAATAGACATCACATGCTCAGTAGAAGGATATATTTCATGCGTGTTCTTGTAAATTCAAAATTAAATATTTTAATCACATTAAAAATATTTTAAATCACACTGGATCATTCAATTATATCTTTATAAATATATTGGTGAAAAAAAATCATAAAAACCATTTTTATATAATTAATTTCGAACAAAACATTATGGGACTCTAAGCTATCACAACCATGAAAACGATTTTCACATATCATGTATTCTATATCTAACAAGGCACAAAATGACTCTGATACCACTGTAAGGTTCCGATCATGCATGTCATACATAATATATATCAAATATATATGGAAGAAAGTAAAACAAAACCTCAAAAACTAGATCTACTTATGCATATAGATATAGAAAACAAAAACATGAAATATAAGATGTTTACATACCTTTCCGACGATCTCCATTGTTCTTTAATCTTCTCCTCGTTGGGTTGTCGTAAACCAAAATGATCAACATAGACCGTCTCTAATGAAAGTCCACACAAAGATAAAAGGATGAAATCTCACTAGGAGATGGCTATAATTCTTTCTTTAAGCTAGCAAAGACAAGAACACTTGTGAGAGTTAGAGAGAAAAAGAATGTGTATGTAAGAAAGAACCTTTGTTTCCTTTGTGTCTCACACAAGATGCATGAAAATCATCTCTATTTTTTGCCCCATTTGGCCTTCCATAACCCCCATCACTGATAGAGAGTTATGGGAAGTTAATAGTCATGAATAACATGTATTAATGGAAGTTATGAGAAGTTAATGACCATGAATAATATGCATTAATGAAAGTTATAGGAAGTTAATGACTATGAATAACATGCATTCATGGAAGTTTGAAAGGTTAATGGCCGAATTGGCAGCCAACAACATTTATTTCTAATCCATTCCATACAACGTTTTCTAACACGATCACATCGTGATACAATTCTGAAACACTCTCTCTTATCTTGAATCACTATTCAAGATCATTTTACTCATCCTTCGGATCTCCTATGTGTGTGACCCATTAGGTTCCTGATTATGTTAGCCAATTAAATTAACACTTAGTCCAAGTAAATCAAGAGCAGTATCTAGTAACATGTCATGAGACCCAATTGTCCGGAAAGTTATGATTTGACTACGAACCTTTCTATATGTAATATTGCCATACAATTTTTCCTTTGATCATCTATACCCCACTTAGTTCAGAGTATAGTCAAAGTGTCAACTCCCACTAGACTAACTACGTCACATCTAGTCTAAGTGATATTAGATCTTGTCCTAAGGATCACATTACTCTATGTATCATTGAAGACTCTTTTTATGACACATATCTTCTTTGGCCAGAGACTCCTGAGTAATAACCCTAATAAAAGGCCGTAGGTATCATCTCCTTCTATCAAAAGTGGTGAATCCCTTATTGACTATTCAATTACCTTCGAATACCTCAAGCTATATCTAATCACTACCTTATAAGAAACCCCTAAAAGGCACCGATGAATGGAGTCAAAGTATAGGATCAGTATCTGAGATATCCTTGAGCACCTCAAGTCAAAGGATACTTCAACCATTGCTATGATGAGACTATCATTGACACTGGAATAGAATATCAATATGATTATCTCATAGTAGGTCAATCCAATATACTTACTACCCTTAGTAAGTATCCACATATGAACTCTGAACAACTCGTGTCTACAGCTTATGAGATATACTGCTTGATCCAATCAAGGAGTATAAAATGTACTAGTCTATCTGGATTAATGATATCCCATCCCATTAATCCCATGACTAGGGACTGTTTAGATAGTAACATAATTATACATGATAGGAATCTCATTATCATGATTTCATCATGATTTCCTCTATGCTATGTTTTATATCAAGGACTTCATTAAATCAAGTTAAGATCAACATCAAATCCATAAATGTATGAACATCAAAATAATGAAAAATGCCTTTATTAATCATGAAATGATTTGTACAATAAGTGCTAAAGATTATTGGATTTAGAGCACTTCTCTAACATTATAGATGCGAAATTAATTTCAGATGTTTTGGATATTCTTAGAATTAATCAAAATCTTTTAAGTGTGGCTCAGTTGATGGAAAAAGGACATAAAGTGTTGTTTGAAGATAAAAACAACATAATTAAAGATTCAGAAGGCAAATATGTGTTCAAAATTTAAATGAAAGAAAAAAGCTTCACCTTAAATTTAATATAAGAGAGAAGGTTGATGTACATAAAGAAGAAAATGATGTAATGCTTTGATATAGTTGATTGGGGAATTTCCATCACACAGTTGTATTCTTTATGGAGAAGAACAATCTTGTGAGAAGTTTGCCTCAATTAGATAAGGGGCTTCCTACATGTGCAATATACCAATATGGGAAGCAAAAAAAGGTTCCATTTTCACAAAACATGGCTTGGAGAGCTATTTAAAAACTACAATTAATACATATGAATGTAGGAGGACCTTGCCTCAATTAGAGAAGGAGCTTCTTACATGTGCAGTATACCAATATGGGAAGTAAACAAGGCTTCCATTTTCACAAAACATAGCTTGGAAAGCTATTTAAAAACTACAATTAAGATATACAGACATAGGAGGACCAATGAAAACACCATCTTTGAAAGGCAGTAAGTACTATATTGCTTTCATTGATGATTTCACAAGATTTTGCTAGATTTATTTTATAAAGCTCAAATTTGAGGTTGCTAATATCTTTTGGAATTTCAAAGTGGATATAAAATGTTGATAATTAGATCTGACAATGGAACTGAATATACTTCAGAAAAATTGAACAAAAATTTTCAAGATGTAGGCATTGAAAATCAATTGATAGCACCTTAACTCCTTAGTAAAATGGCATCACAAAGAGAAAAAGGAAAATAGAGGAAAATAAAGAGCTACCGAAGAAATTTTGGGCTGAGGTAGCCAACACAACAGTTTATTAGCTAAATAGACTCACAATAAAAGCTTTTCATATAAACTCCATTTGAAGCATGGTACGACTACAAATTGAAATTTATTAATCTAAAAACTTTTGGTTGCTTGTGTTTCTCTTACATTTATCAAGTTAAGAGAGATCAATTAGACAAGAAAGGAGAACCTGAAATTTTTGTGGGCTATAGCTTAAGCTTAAAAGCCTATAGAATTTACTTATTGAAAAGCAACATAATAATCATTAGTAAAGATGTTCAATTTCACGAGCAGTTAGCAGGAATTGGGAGACTGACAAGAAGATTAAGCTATATATAGAGGATGATAATGTAAATGATGAACCAGTTAAAGATACCCAATCACTTCCTGTTATTTATCGAAGGTGTAATGTTGTTATGATGGAGCTTGTAGGATATAAAGAAGCTGCAATTGATCAAAAATAGATAGTCGCAATAAAGCAAGAGTTCAACATTATTAAAAAAACCAAATATTCATGTTAGTGAATAGGCTAAGAGATAAGAAAGCTATAGGAGTAAAATGAGTTTATAGAACTAAGCTCAATCTTGATGGTTCTGTAACAAGTATAAGGCAATGATGGCTGTCAAGAGGTATGCACAAATGTTTGGAGTAAACTTTTTTGAAAATTTTTCTCTAGTTTCTAGGATGGATACCATAAGGATGTTGTTGGCAATTACTGCACAAAAGGGCTGAGTTGTGCACCATATGGATGTCAAGTCACCATTTTTTAATAGGTACTTAGAGGAAGAAATATTTGTGGAGTAACCACAAGATTTTGGTATTCAAGAGCAAGAAGGTATATCTATTGAAAAAGGCCTTTTATAGCTTAAAGCAATCGCCAAAGTCTTAGTACAACAGAATTGATACACACTTGATAAACTTGGCTTTGAAAAATGTCTAAGTGAATTTACTTTTTGTATTAGGAAGATTGATGATGAAACATTTGTGATGTCTTGTTATGTTGAGGTTGATGATTTGCTTGTAAAAGGAAGTAAAGAGGAGCTTATTAACAAGTTTAAAGTAGAAATCATAGATGTATTTAAGATGATAAATCTTGGTAGATGACATTCTTTCTTGCTATGGAGGTATAATAAAAGAAAAATGAAAATTTTGTATGTTAGGAAAAATATGTGAAAGAATTCCTAAAAAAATTTAATATGGAAGAGTGCAAGCCGACTGTAACTCCAATAACCCAGAAGGAGAAGTTCTACAAAAAAGATGGTTGAAAAGATTAATGAAAGGCTGTATGTGAGCTTAATAGGCTGTTTGATGTACTTGACCACAACCAGGCAGGCATCATGTATATAGTGAGCTTATTATCAAGATACACGATTTTATTAGTGAAATTCATTTTCAAGTAGTAAAAAAAAAATTCTTAGATACATTAAATGGACAATTGATTATGGAATAAGTTTCAATTAAGTTGAAAATTTCAATCTCCATAGTTATTCAGATAGTGATTGGGCTCATTGTGTTGACGATCTGTGAAGAGCCTTTAGTTACTGTTTTAGTTTTGGTTATGGAATTTTTTCTTAGAGTTTGAAGAAACAAGACATCATAGCACAATTCATAGTAGAAGCAGAATATGTAGTAGTAGTTATTGCTACAAAGTAAGCACCTTGGATCATAAAACTTCTAACAGACCTGTAGGCTGAGCAGAAAGGGAGAATATAGATATTTATGTACAACTAAGTTGCAATTGCAATAGCTAATAATCCGGTGTTTCATGGCATAACAAAACACTTCAAAATAAACTTTTATTTTCTAATAGTTGTTTAAAAGGAGGGAGAAGTGCAACTGATCTACTGCAAAATAGAAAATCAATATGCTGACATTCTAACAACAACACTTCCCAAAACTAGATATGAATCTTTAAGACAAAAGCTTGGCATATGGGGCTACAAAGCCAAGGAGTGTTGTTAAGTGTCGTGACTTTGAAGCTCTTCATAAAATCAGCTTTATTTTGTTATATTTTTAAGGCAATAAAGTAGTTGAGGTATGTAGTAGATTTTTGTACATTTTATTTCATAATTATGTTGTTGGATCCCGTTCCTGAGACCCAACTTCTTAACCACTTAACACGCTATCACTGCTTAAACTGATCATGAGCACTCTTGAATAGAATTCAAAACGAAAGAAAACAAGTGAAACAAAGCAAATGCGGAACTAATGGGATCGAAAATACAAATGTGATCGAATATCAAATAACTCGAATCAAATACTGATCGAATCCGAAACGGAACGAAAGCAATGAATCGGATCACTTCAGATACCAAACGAATTCAAATGCAATAAATAGTCAACTTGAAAACAAAGCATACGAACGGTGGTTTTGATAGAATTATAAGACAATTACGGATTTAATCGAAACAAATAAAACCGAAGTCCGACATCCGATACAATATCTTAATCATAGCGTTGGAAATCCTGGACTATTCCTATCTGAAACGGGTCAATGCCGGGTAAATTTTTTTTTCCCATTACTTGCTTTCTTAATCATGCTTTTCATCTATCATATACAATTCATACTAATCTCATCTTACTTGATTCTTCTTATTCATCACATTCTAATTCACATTCCTTATCATACTATCTCATACTCATGCCAATAAATTCATAAGTTCATACACAAAATTTCTTATTCATATACTATCATAAGGAAAAATCCGGCAGCATAACGGCTGCACTATAACCTATCCAAAACCTGCAAATAGTCCAGAATACACTTCCAATAACATTACACATACATCATGATCTACCGGACCCTCCGTCCGGGATCTCAGCAGTAACGCAATCCTAGGTTCTAAACCACTTCAAGTCATTTTCCTATCCATTCACATTTTTCATATTCAACCACATATCACATCATCCATGTACATTCATCCATATCCATATATATATATAGATATATCCCAAAACACATTCATAAATCAAATCACTTAATATACAAAACCAATCTACACAATCCAAAACCAATACATTTCCAATTCCATATTCCAAGACTCAAATTCTTATACAATTGCATAATCCCAAAACAATACATTATGAAACAAGAGCTTACAATGCTCTAATGGCAATCTAAACCTTATTCCATTTTCACTAATCTTAAAACAAATATACAAAGTACAAATCATGTACAACTACTGATGTCTTGACGTCTTTCATCCAATCTCCTGCACGAATACCTGGAGATGGGGGTGAAAGGGGGGTGAGCTCGGAAGCTCGTGGATAATATGTTTATTAAACAAATAATAAGCAAAAACGTTTTCAAACCTTACTTTCTGTTGATCGAAAACAGTGGAGGGTTACTTCTCAAAAACTTTTCAAATCAAAAACTTTCATAAATCTTTACAAACAGTTTTGTAAAACTCTCACAGTTGAAAATCCAAATTCTCATTTCGTCAAACTTTCAAACCATTGTGCACATGAAATGCATTACATATAAATGCAGCACATTCTAGACAAAGTAAAACATATAACACATCAATCGGTTTGGGTTGGTCCAAAAACACATGACGTACTGCACATTCCCGCAGAGCGGTCCTGTGCAGCCGTGAAACACATAAGAGGAGTCCGTAAACGGAGCTCCTGTGCCACTTGCGGGCAG
>JANPWT010000245.1:31414939-31425477 GCA_024678245.1 Erythroxylum densum | reverse complement strand
GGAAGCTTTAATCCTCCTCTTCCTTTTTCTCTTCTTGAACAACTTCAAAATCACTCTTTAAGACTAAGAAAAATCAAGACCTAGCTTTTCTTCTTTCTTTCCTCTCAAAACCGAAACTCTCTCCTTCTTTCCTTCTAATTTTCGTTTTTTGGCTTCTTCACATCCAAGCCCACCTTTTATCTTCTTTTATTTACCCTTTAAAGAGCCCAAAAAGCCCATTTTATCCTTCCTTATAAGCTTAGGTTCTTTTAACCTTAAGTGGTCTTCCAAAAATGCCCTTCATGCAATCTTAACACCTTAACACTTTAATTCAATTTAACCTATGTCATATAATCTTGCTAACATTAACATAATAATAACTCTAAAAATTAAATCCATCAAAACCTCAAAATTCATTTAAATCATGCTTAACTAGAGAAAAAAAATATAGGGGCCAACATATTCAATTTCAACAAATATGGCATATTCAACACCCATCCCCCTTTCCAATACTCAGGTTATATTTGAACTAATTTTATGTTTTCAAACCTTTAATGTATATACTTTATATTATGATAATTTTAAGTATTTGTTGCTTTAACTACTCTATTCAAAATTTTGAAGATAATTTCCAACATACTTGTGTTATCTCCAACATACAACATCCCATATTACGTCAAGATCAGGTTAGGTTTCAGTAATTAATAATGTCGTGTGTGTTGTTTTACTTGTTTTGGACAAAATTTCCTATTTTTTGTTATGAAAAATAGCAAATGCAATCACTTTCTATTTCGGTGGATTTTACAAGTATGGTTTACAATCATGGAGACTGTAAACCACATTCTTAGGTTCTACTTCTAAAATTGTCTTTTAGGCATAATAGTTAAGTGATTTTAATTTTGTATTTATGAACCACTTGGTTATGACAAATACGAAATGCAGCTAATTGGTGTTTGTATGGATAACACAACTATGCTTTACACTCATCATCATTCTGGAACAAATTCTTAGGTATTATTTGTAATATTTTCTTTTTGAATTTGTTATTAATGTTTGGATCTCTACTACACTAGCTTCAATGTTCTGGAACCTGTAATTTGTTTGCCATTCAAATACTATTAATTGATTTGTTAGTGATTAATACTCCACAGAACCATATAAAGATGTTTGCTACATATGTTGGGGTTGGGGAGGTGGGACATCATTTTTCTGAAGCTTCCATTTCTGCAACTCTTGATCGCTTGTTGCTCGAAGCTTCCCCTGTGTCATGATTGATAAGAACATAGTGATCACCTTGCCGCCTGATAACCTTCATCGACACCAAAGATTTCAAGTCGAGAGTCGAGTTTCCTGAAACTAGTTTCATCGGTATGGGTGTTCTCTCTGTTAGCAAGACAAAATGTTCTACAAATTGGGTCATAAATGCCCCAACAATTATTTTACTTGCATTAGATTGAGCCACTTCATGTAAATGCAGACTTAACCAATTACTGACATTAAAGGGCCTGACATATATCATACATCACAAAATAAATAATTCAGTTTTAGAAATTGCCCCATTGCTATCCGCTCTACCGAATAGTGTAAAAGTTAAAAATCGATGGAGATAACAAAGAGCAAGGTCTACGATAGCAGATGATTTAGACCAACTGGGGGCAAACACTTTCTTAAAATTGGTCAAAAATTTGTCAGGATATTCATAGAAATTAATATTTATCAAGCCAAAAATTATCTAACAAAAGAACATATTACCAAGATAAAGAAATATTACTAAGATAGAGAATCCTTTTGATCGAAATAAAAATTCAATCACGATGTTATTTTCTTTTTTCCTTAATGGGGTTTTCAATTATTTTTAAGTTTGTGCTCTACTCTGAGTAAAAATTCGCCCAATTTATATTTGCACATATAAGGCAAATGCCTAGAATACCATACCTTTTTGCTACAATTTCTTTTTACAATTCCTTACACGTCTTCCGCCAATGATTGATTATGAACCAATTTGAAATTACTCTTGTTTGTAACATTATAGTGAAATGCCTAGAAAAAAATGATTGTTGGGAAGGTTATAGTATCGAAAGGTGATATTTTAGTTGGTAAATTAACACCTAAAATGGCAAAACAATTTAGTTGATAGTATACTTTGGATAAGAATCAGGGGAAGTACTGCCTCATTGTTTCTACCAACTTTTTGCTCCAATTTATTTTCTTTTGATAATTAAAATTTTGAATTCAAAAGAAAATTATCATTCTTTTTTTAATTTTATATATTCAAATTCAATATTTATTTATATATTAAATTTCAATATTTTGCAGAAATTTTCTTTTCAAAAAATTAAAGAACCTATATTAGTAATCCATTACGTATCTTCGTCTTCCTATTCATCAACACATTCTATTCTTTTTCAATCGTCCGTTAAACTTGAAGTAATATTATTCCTAGAGTACATTACTCTACTCGAATTACTCAAATCCAATATAATTTAGATTCATCAACACATTCTATTCTTTCTCAATCTTCGATTAAACTTAAAGTAATATTATTCCTATAGTACATTACTCTACTCGAATTACTCAAATCCAATAGAATTTAGAAATTATATTCAATAATTGAATTCAATTCAATTTCAATGGTTAAATTCAAAAGTCTTTACAAAAAGATTTATAAAAATACTTATACAATTTGATTTCTCAACTCACTTAATAGTCCTTTTAAAGCCCACTTCTGTCCCATACTATGAGTGAAACGGGAAACGAAAAGAAATATAAAATTTCCTTTTGCAATTTATCAAAAGAAAGAAAAAAATTGGTTCATAAAAAATTCTTCTTTATAAAATAAATAATAAACAAACTTTCACAATAAAAAGAAATCCAATTCTATTATTTCGATTTAGAAACATATATGACTTCAATAAAACTAAAAATAAATAATAACAAGATTTGAAAAGCAAGAATCAAACAATTCATAAAATTTATGACGAAATTGCACCTATGGAGTGGACAAATTATTCACTGACTAGGATTGAAAATCTTATACTTTACATATCCATACAATTGAGTCCTTGGGTTTTTGAAATAGTGTGTAAAAAAGTGCTTCGAATTATTGCTATTTGACTAGGACCTGTTCTAAAAATAAAAAAATCAAGACAATTTGAATTATTTATGTACTCTATGAATAGAAGAATACGTACAGTTGAACATTGAGAAAATGAAAGATTTATTGAAATTATTCGTTTGGAAATTTTCTGAAAAGCTAATTATAGATTCTCTCCATCGAAACAATAGGGTTATTATATTCATTACTAAACTTGTTGAAAACATGAAACATAACCAAGGTATACTTTTTTTAGGAGAGTTTGAGTGGATCATCAGAAGAAGAATTAGACAAAAATTTAGAATACAATAAGGGAAAATTTGCTATTATATCTAAAACTTTCTCAGTCATAAGTCTAAGTTAAGTGAAAACTTTTAATTACTTTTCAGTTGTATCTATTGCAAATTCAAATTTGAGTTTAAATTTATCTTTATTCTTCCGTTCATACCTAATTTATACATTCCATATCTACATATAGAGTTAGATACAATTTTATGTGATTCTGTAACCTGTAAACATAATATAAAAAATTTCATTATTCTTAGATCAATCCATATAATTGGATTAAAAACGATCCAATCTACCTTGCATCTCATATAGTTTGTTGAGAATACTTCATGAGACTAGTTAGCATAGGGAACATATCGTAAATAGTTATGAAAAATTTTATATTTGGTTATTTCTCTTGGTTGAGACGTCCAACAATAACACGCAATGCACGCTGTGATGGAACTTTGGGGAGATGTGACTGGGGGAATCACATCTTGACTCTTAAGATTATCAATTTATGATAAAAGTAACTTAATCTTAAGGAGTAAAACAAAGGAAAACTAATTTATGATAAAAGTAAATTAAAGAAAGAAAAACTAATTTGTATTAGTTTCATAAACCATTCTTGCCTAAATCCACTCTTCGACACATTTTTTAAAATTTTAAGTAAATCTCTTTTTTCAACGAGAGATTGAGGAGGAAAGTTGTTGTAATTTAATTTTTCATGAGTGAAAAGTATTCTAAGAAGAAGAGTAACCATACCCTTAAAAGTTATTGGTTTTTGGGTTAAACTAGTTGTTAAAAATAAAATTTGTTATTATCAATTACTATTTACTATTATTGATTGATCAATATATATGTGGTTGACCAATGTAGTAACTGTTGGAACATTAATATTACATTTGAGAAAGTTTGTATTGGTTGATTAATGTGGGTTACAGATGTAATAACTAGGTTGATTGTGACATATTGGTTGACCAATGCACAATCAATATTGCTACAAAGTCTTGGTACACAAATTTAACTTATATTTTTCTACCATTAACCTATATAAATCTACCAATATACCTAAAATCATTATTCTAATTTCTTTAAATGGGTAAACTTAATCTTTCTAATGCAAAATTGAGTTAAAGCAGTTGTTTAAAAGTAACAAATGTATGTTTTAATAATCTTCCTTTTCTTTAAAATCAAAAGCCTCATGTAATGAGCTAAAATATAAATATGTTTACTTATAAAAACCTTTAAATTATCAAAAAGATTAAGAAGGAATTATACATTACATTTTCATTTATAACTTTATAACGCTTGTTTCTTGGTCTTGAGTTTTATAAATTGAAAACTCACGGCTGTGAGTTAGCTCTCACGCTGCATGGCCGTGCAACTTGCTCTTTCCTCCTTCCTTCCTGAAAGAAATCTTTTCATTCATCCCATAAATAAATCGTCCTAAATGTTGCATAATTTGATTTGGTCGACATTAGAGGATCTAGGTTAGTTGAGATTAGGAGAAGAGAGTCGTAGTTATTCTAGTAAGGGGCGACTTCTGTATTGTTGCAAAGAAAATGGCACAAGATGTCTGCAAATGCTTCATCGTTATTCATACTTCATCCTTCTCTCTAATTCTGTAACAAATTTACAAAAGTAAGAAGGAGGTGAAACGAATAGAGGGGATTTTTGATATGAAGAAGATGGCAGAGTATTCTTAAATTTCTAGAGTGATAAGAAAAAGATTACAAAGTACATTGGCTAATCGGCTTGGCTCATACGCTACACATTTTGCAAGAGTAATAGAGAGTTTAAAATTTAAGAATAAGGATAGTTAAACAGAATAAGACATGGTTATATTAGACAAATGATCTGTACTCTTGTAACATGAGTACAAATTCACACGTTCCAGATATGCATTTAATGTCAATCTTCAGGTTCCTGCCTAGCGACCGAAAAATACTCCCTTGCCAAACCACTTAAGTCAACAACCGAACTGAACTAATGTGTTCATGACCAAAATTGTAGATACAGTCACCCATTAAAGTGGAAGATGGATCAATTACTTGGCTGCACTAATCCTGCCCTGAACACCAAAACTTGGCGCTGATAGGAGCGTAGTTGGCATGGTGGTGGAGCAGCCATTTCCCGTTGGCGGCGTATACTCCGACACTCGCCACATCTTCACAGACTTGTCAAGACTGCCGCTGTACAAGATCCACCCCCGTTCACCAGAGCCACACTCTTGGTCTCTCTCTGCAGCCAAGCACTTGACAGGCCCTGTATGGCCTGTTAACAAAGACAAGCATATGTGATCACCATTCACTCTCTTCCACACGCATATTCCCATATCAGCAGAACCGCTAAACACTATGTTACCAGCCGTAATCAAGCACAGAACAGCTAGTTTATGGCCTCTCAACGCACCTCCATGAGAGAGCTGCCTCTCTCGTTCCCAAAAATTAACAATCCCATCTGATGAACCTGCGTAGAGGATAGTACCATCAGGATTAATTGCCAGTGAGGTAACTGCACATTCTTGCTTCAACAACGTTTGAGAAAGGTAGTGTTTTGTTCCTTTCGCTTGCACTTCTCTTCTCCAAGCCTTAACCGTGCCATCTGCTGAGCCTGTGAAGACCAAACTATCGAACCCCACCACGACAGAGTTAACCGCATCATCATGGGCAGTCACTGAATCCAGGCACTTGGAGTCTGTAACTTTCCAAACCTTGAATGTCTTATCCCATGAAGCAGAGTAAATGAGGGTCCCATCAACGCTTAAGCTAAGACAAGAGATAGCATCCGAATGCTTAAGCCACAAAACATTCCTGTTCCGTTTAACCTCAACATAACTGCTCGGTTTTACCGAGTGTTTGATGTAATCCTTAATTTTTGGTAAGGTCCCGATACGCTTGTGACTACTCGGGTTCTTGGAAGAAGCCTTCCATACCCTTATTTTCCCATCTTGATGACCGGTAAATATTCTGTCTCCGGAGATCACTATTGCTTTAACCAAACCACTGTTGGCCTTAAACCCCGAGAACTCCTTTTGATTTTTCCAAACTCGAATGTTCTTGCTATCGGAGCCCGTGTACAGAAGATCTCCTGCTGCCGCCAACGAGTAAATATGACCCTCTTCACGTACCAATGATCCCATAAGCATATTAGGAGAAAATTCATCGTCATCATCACTGAGAGTCTCATCATAAGAAGGGTTAGCCGAATTCATATGAGAGGACCATGGGGATTTGTTCATGGGAGAGGAACTAAAATCACTGAAGTTATGATCCCTTTCTGTAAAAGAGTGGTCATGACCAAAACTTGTCTCCATTAAAGAATGTTGTTGCCCGCTGTCTCTCACAGAGGAAACGGCATCAGAGAGAACAGGCCCGGTTTCTTCGGATATGGACCTTTTTCCTCGTTTTGATTGCATCGGCGAGTCCAAATTCTGGTTAACTTCATACAAGTTTAGAGAAAAGATGGCGTTGAGAATGGAAAAGAAGGAATAAAGAGGTTAACCAGGTTTGAAGGAAACCAAAAGCAAAGAGTAAAACAGAAAGAATATTGACGATGAAATAACAGGAGGATGATCACGCCGACCATAACAGTTCCCCAATATCTTATTACATGAACGCTGATGGTAAAGAATAGGTTTGTCAAAGATATGCCAATCATAGTTTGCCACGTTTGATCCTTTTGTCTTTTCATGCAGTCTAACCATGAGAACATTGGAGTTGTAGGCTGAGGTGGCTTCATCTCGGACCAATAGGGCGTTTGACCGAGGTTATCGGAGTAGTTGGATTACGCAGAAGTCGGAAGGTCTATGGTGTTTCTGCTTTTGAGTTTTGGCAATAGCAGGAATTTACTTAAGAGGATTTAGCTAAAATCCTGTCCTTTTGACTTGGTCCTAAGGGACATATTTAGTTAAGAGGATTCCTTTATTTTCTTCTCAAGTCCAAGAAGAAGCATTCCCACTTCTTCTCTTCTGTTGTTTGTTACTTCCACTTCTTGACCTGCGTCAATAATAATATATTCTTTTCATGGTTTTTTCAAAACCTTACTTATAACATGAGATTTATGATAATTCAACAACAGAAATTAACACAATTTCAGGGACAGGTAAGTTGGTAAGGGACTTTTCTGATTTAAGTGAGATTATGAGTTTGAACCGTTTTCATATATGTAGTCGTTTAAAACTTGAGACCAGAACTTTGCCTCCTGCAAAGAATTTATCCAGCTCGAGTGGGGATTAATCACGATATAAATAGCTTAAAAATACCTTCCCATAATTGAAATCCTCCTAGAATATCTCGCGAAAAAAAAAAACCCAATGGTAATTATCTAAAAGCGTGCATTGACATGACACAACAATTCAATATTACGAATTTATAATGAAACACGCATCTTATACACGATTTATTAGATTATGAAATTTTTTTATTTAAGGGAAATCCTCTACTGTCGAATGACCATTCTATTGGTCAGCTTCATAACCTTTTCAACAAAATGCATAGAACGCACCCGGTTTAGCACTTGGCAGTTGGCACCCTGTTTTTATGTAGGCATCGGGACCTCTATAGCTTGTCGTTTTCGGAAAATACCGTCCTACTCCCGTCCATACCATGCAGTATTCTGATTTTTTCTTTTATCAAAATTATGCAGCACTGAATGAGCACAAATTTGCAATGAAAGTAGCCAAGTGATAGTCACTTCATATTATCGAAGCCCTGAAAAGCAACGAGTAATCCTGACGCTTCAATGAGACCCAGGGCCTTTCAAACAACTTTCTTATAAAACCATCGAACTTAGACAAGTTCACTTGGCCACTTGACTTGAGAAATCCATGGATTTGAAGTATAAACCACTAACAAATTCCTCCTATAATTATGTAAGCCACCTTATCTTATGTCAATGCCTCTCTCTCTCTCTCTCCCCCTTCAATAGACACCATTGTGAAGCAATTGCCATGGCCTTCATGATTTCTGAATCTGGGGAATCTTTCTCAGAGTCTGATGATCACAATTTCTCTCAGGACAATGGGAACCTGACTCAAGGCCCTGTCGTCAGCAGACAACTCCACTTAATATCATCAGCTCCAGCTTCCTCCAAGTCGATGGAGTACAGAAAAGTTATTCTTAAGCGCATTCGCCAACAGAGAAGCTTAAATAATACAAAAAGAAACGCTTTTCGATCTCTGACAACCTCTTCTGAGAATGAAGATGGTAGTGTGCAGAAGTGGTTGGACCTCCAGGACTCTTTCTTCTCTCCCTGAAGCGTTCGTTTTGCATGGTTACTTCCAATGCTTCCATCAAGAACTTGACAAATTATAGCTAGCTAATAGAATCTAGAGATGAACGAATTTATTGAAGAAAGAGGAGCCTTATATAACACCTTATCGATCATATGTCCATCAAAATTGTTGCTTGTTATATCTCTCCCATGTTTATCCAATTTCCAACTAAATAAAGAACATGTCCAATATTCTTTACCAGATAATGTTGTTTATTGGCATATCCGTTAGCAACAATATTGTTCAATCGTTTACTTATCCGAGATAATGTTTGGAATTTGAGTTTTAGTACGACCAGCTTTCTTTCACGGGGAATGTCAAGAAGGTTTCTACTCGTATATAAAACACCCTTTGAAGTTTGATTGGATAATGGTTCATGATTTATATTTCCTTTTTAAGCTTTTATTATCTTTGTTCCACTTGTTCGTTGTCTTTTAACCATCCGAAACAGCCAATCTGGAACATTTATGATCTTATAGAGGTCACGTCTGTAACACTTCTGTTAAACTTATACCGCATCAATGATTTCATGCGGTCCTGTTCTGTTTCTCCCTCTATACCTTTCGTGCAAATTGTAACGGGTTTAGACTTTTACTAATGGTCGTTCGGCACTCAAGTATGTTCATTTTCCCAAATCAACCTTCTACACAAAACATTTTACTAAAGAGAAGAAGAAATGTAGGAGAACTTCTAAGAAATCGCAATGCTTATGATGCTCTCTATGGTCTATGTTATAAATGAGGCACCCTCAAGAGATATATATACTAGTTCATTCCTAAATTGGAAGGTCAAGATCTACTTGATTTAATGGTCTATATTAATGTTCTAGAATTCTCTATACTACTTTACGTACTTCCTTACAATATGTTCTTATTTACAACATTTTACAAGCTTCTATAATGTTTCATATTGTTCCACAATATTCTATAAGCTTCTATAGACTTCCACCAGGTTCCAGAAGCTTCCAGAATCTTTCATAAGCTTCTACAATTTTCCAGAAACTTCCAGTGTCTTCCATAAGCTTCTACTGTGTTTCAGAAGTTTCTAGAGTCTTCCATAAGATTCTAACATGACCTAAAAACCTTCTTTGGATCAAACCTCATCTTGTGGGCTTTAAAACATGCGGAAAGTGACATTCTCCCCCACCTAATATGGCGAGTTAGGTAGAACTCTTGAATTTTGTCTTTATATTGCCAAAGAGAAAGTTCATGCTCCCAATTAGCATGACTCTCCGATTGCCCCTTCCATTTGATCAAATACTCATCATATGTTGGATGTGAGCCTCTCCTTAGTATAATCCTGTGTGCCAAGATCTCTTCCACCTTGAGTTTGTGCGTAGTGGTCACAATGGTGGGTCCTCGATTCACCCCCATTAGGATCTTCCTTATCGGCATGATAAGGTTTTAGAAAACTTGCTTAAAATAAGAGATGAATCTCCAAATGTGATGGTATCTTGACTCGATACGCCAACTTGCCTACCCCTTTCTCCACAAGGAAAGATCATTCATACCTCCAAATCAAGCCTTTATGAACACCTCCTCCGACACATCTATAAGAAAGAAGATTGAATATCACCAAATCTCCTTTATCAAACTTTAAATGGGGCTTCATCTTATCCCATTTCTTCATCTTCTTAGCTAATGGTTTATATACGCCCTTGCCATATCGAACTTCTCATGCAAAATTTTGGCAAACAAATATGCTCCAGGGCTTTTTCCACTATGACCAACAACAAGAGTACTTAGAGTCAAAGGCTATTGTCTCATAGCTAAATTGGAAGGACTAGTTCCAGCAGATCACTCTGTTACAAATTGTATAAAAATTGGACAACATCGTGCAACTTTACCCAATCTCACTAGTTAGCACTCACATATTGTAACATACCACTCCGATATAGCATATTTCTAAGCATATTAGAGG
>JANPWT010000245.1:31373628-31383924 GCA_024678245.1 Erythroxylum densum | reverse complement strand
ATTAATTAGTATTAAAAATATTAAAAAAAAAGAATCATTACTAAAGAATGAGTTTCATTCTTTTACTAAATAGAGGATATAGAGGATTCCTCAAAAGTGAGATATCAAACTATTACCACATTTATAATGATAATCAACAACCAACCACTAACTTTTCATTCCACACCTGTTAACTATTTTCTAAACTCATCAACTAAGCACCCCTTATTCTATTGAAAACAAACAAATTCGGCTATTAAAATAGCCTTACATCAAACCAGAAACGTGAAATAGCAGCCCTCGATTGTACAAAGCCTAAAATCGTGGTAAGTGACTACGTTAAAATTAAAAAACAACTTGACCCTAAAAAATAGGAGAGTTATTTGCATGTTCAAAAAATAAACGTTGGAATAAAGGAATCCTAACAACTAGATTTTTGACTACTTCAACATCCTCCTTTTAACTGAATACTATTGATATTTAGTTTATTTTAGGTGTTCACAAACTCCCATTGCTTCTTGCATCTTTAGAAAAACATTAAACTTCAACTGCTTAGTCATAATATTTGCAATTTGCTCTTGTGTATAACACTGCTTTAACTCCAATACTCCATCATTGATCAAATTTTGAAGAAAATGAAAACGAAAGTCTATGTGCTTGCTTCAACCATGTATTATTGGATTCTTCGAGAGTTTGATAGTTGAAATGTTGTCACAGTACACTACTGTAGAATCGTACTATACGACTTAAACTTTTCAAAATGCTCTTTAACCAAACAACTTGACACACAACCAAATAACTTTTCTTTTCCTACCTTCCTATAAAACACCCCAATACTAGTTGTTCCCTTTACATACCTTAGAATTCTCTTTGCTGTCATTAAATGAGACTCAGTGGGACGTACCATGTACCTACTGAGGCTTCCAACCATTTGCTTGTATAGAGTACCATTGACACTCATTCCTTCTTCATCCTTTGTAAGTTTGAAATCAGGAACCGTTGGATTCTGCACCAAGTTACACTGACTTATGTTGAATCTTTCAAGAACTTCCTGAGCATACTTTCGTTGGCTTATAAAAATCCCACCCTCCTTTTGCAACACTTCAATCCCCAGAAAGTATCTCATCTTTCAAAGATCAGTCATGTCGAATTCAACCATCATAGACTTCTTAAATTGTTCAATCAACACTTCATCATTCCCAGTAAAAATAAAATTATCAACATACAAACAAATAAGCAATATTTACCTCCATTTGTTGTTTTAGTGAAAAAGGTGTGTTCGTGGGGGCATTTTTTAAATCCTTCTTTAACAAAATATGATTCTATGCGGTTGTACCAAGCTCGAGGATCTTTCTTGAGTCCATACAATGCTTTCTTGAGTCGATAGACCTTAGATTCTTCCCCCTTCCGTTCATAACCCAGAGGTTGATCAACAAATACTTCTTCATTAATTTATCCATGTAGAAAGGCCGATTTGACATCAAGTTAATAAACCAACCAACTTTTCTACGCAGTGAGAGAAAACACTAGACGGATTGTGTCCAATTGAGCCGTTAGTGCAAAGACTTCTGCATAATCTACTCCATATTGTTGGTTATACCCCTTAGCAACTAGTCGTGCTTTATACTTGTCTACTTCGCCACGCTCATTAAGTTTTGTTTTAAATATCCACTTCACTCCAACGGTCCTTTCTCTATAGGGAATATTTGTTAGTTCCCATGTCTCATTCCTTTTTATTGCCTCAGTTTCTTTATCCATCGCATGTCTCCATTTTTCGATTTTTACTACCTTTTTATATGTCATGTGGTCATTATTAGTGAACAAAGCTAGATGAGCAAAATTCACACCTTCTTCATCAAAGAGACCTTGACTAGTCTCATATTCTCTCATCCATGCAGGAGGTCTTTGTGTTTGTCCTCTTGGAAGTGAGTCATTGATGTTTGAAGTGTCTCCTTTGGGAAAATTGCTATTGTCTGACCCATTTCCGTTTTATTCTTCAACTATCTCAGACTGATCTTCATTGCTTTCCTTTTCTGTACTCTTTTCTTCATCAACTTCACATTCTAAATCATCCACTATGGCTTGCTTATGGCCATCATCCTAACTCCACTCTTGGCCTTCTTTAAAGATCACATTTTTGCTAATAATTATCTTATTTGAAATGGGATCAAACAACCTGTAAGCTTTAGATTCTTCACTCACCCCTAGAAACTTTGTTCCTTCATGCTAGTTACTTTGTCGCAAGCTTTGATCAGGCCCCGTGGTAGGGCTCTGATACCAGAGGTTGAAATAAAGAGCTTTTGTGAATGTAAGAACTAATGATACTAGTAAAATTGGGGGAATTCTTATTCTATTGAAAACAAACAACTTTAGCTATTAAATAGCCTTACATTAAACTAGAAATGTGAAATAGCAACCCACACTTGTACAACACCTAAAATAGTGGTAAGTGACTAAGTTAAAACTGAAAAACAACTTGTCCCTAAAGAATAGGAGGGTTATTTGCATGTTTAAAAAATAAACTATGGAATAAAGGAATTCTAACAACTACACTTCTAACTACTTCAACGTACTTATAAAATAGGTAGGCACAGAATAAGTGAATAACATGAACAAATGATCCGAAGCCATATTTTTCAAAAAAGAATTGGAATGAATTTGGGGTGTTTTCGATATTGGAAATTGTTTTCATTTTGTCCAATCCAGAAAGGGTATAGAAAGAATAAGGTGTCATTTGATTCTATTTTTATCTTTTTGTTATAAATTTTTTGTTTGTATTTTTAATTGTATTCTTCAATAAGAAATAATATTTCCTAATTATTAATATTAATAAAATTACATTTATAATTAAAATTAAAATTAAAATTAAAATTAAACAAATTTATAAATAAATAAATTTATAACATTATTTAGAACCTAATTTATTTTAATCTATAACATTTTTGTTAATGAATATTACTAAAAATTTTATATGTTACTATAAATAAATAAATAAGTGAAATATTGTTAAATTTTTAATTTACATAAACTAATATTAATATATAATTTATTCGTAAGATAAATGTTAATATTTATAATTAAAAATATGATATTTAAAAATTTTAGTTCATAAATAAATATTTCAAAATTTTGAAGTTTCTATATCTTAAAGATATTTAAAGTTCAAAATATATTTATCAAGATCAAATTTAAAAATACTTTTATTTTTAAAATAATTTTTAATTCAAAATTTAAATATTGCATTAATTAATATTTATATTAAATGACTAAATAATAGTATCAAATTATAGCAAAAAATTAGAAAATCAAAATCATCTTTTATGATTTATAAAGTTATGAAAATAGGAAAAAAGACAAATAAAAATAAAAATTCAACCTAATAGATCTTTTACTAAATTTAAAAACAAAACTAAAAACTAAAAATTGGAGCGAGACTCAGAGTCCTTAGGCTTTTGTTTTGTGCTTCTCAGTGTACCTACTTCCTGGTCCAATTTGGTTTGGATATTTCCTGGAACGAGTTGTGATCAGTCTATTTGTTAGAATTGTTCAACATTTTCACTCATCTTAACATTCATCTATGTACCATTTTACTATTCTTGAACATTTCATCTCCCAACTTCTAATCATTAGCCTCGAGATGTGTTTTGGTTGTTTGTCTTAGAGACTGACCTGGAAAACATAATGCCATTAAAGATATGTTAGTTAAGTGGAGTTTAACTATATGCACAAAAATAAAATGGTCCTGACACTTGATGTCACGCACCGCACCATTCTTAACAAAATGAAGAGGCTAGGCTAGAGTTCTCTAAAAGATTCCACATTATTCTTCCATGTTCAAGATAAGGCTAGAGATGGGTGGAAGACTCTAGAACCTTGTAGATTATTGTAGATAATACTTGAACATGTAGATAGTTTTAGAGAATTCTAGATGATGATTGTGACCCTTAGATCAAATAAATCCTAGCCATCCATTGAGGTGGTGGAAGGTTTTAAATACCCACGGGGCTTCATTTGTAAGATGCATAGAAGTTCTTAGTAATTGCCTTGTAAAGCTTTCTTGAGCAATCAAAGCATTCACCAAGTTTCCTCATTTTTGTTCTTGTGTTATCTTGCATCTTTACTAACTTATATTAGCTTTGTTTCCAGCATTCGAGAGAGAGGTTGACTTAGTTGCAAGATGTACAACTAACTATTGCGTAATTCGTTGGTAAAAGACCAAGTCTATGACATTGAGCACGAAAAGAGGCTTAAGATTCCTTCATAAACACATTTCTACCTCTTAAAAATGATATTCGTACACTAATGTAGAAAACAATATCAATATCAGTCTATTAAGTATTAATTATATTTCCCCAGTCTAATTCTAATTGACTATAGTACCATGTACAACAACTTCCTACACTTTAAGATTTTTCATGTGAGACTGTTAGATTTGGAGAACATGAAAAAGATAGAGAAGGATTAATAAAAAGAGCTTTACCACTTTGATTTAATGTTCTTTCTTTTTATTTCAGTGATTTACATTTCAGGTCTATTTATAGTCTTAAGAAGTTGGTAGTAACTTCTAACATATTCTAAATATTTTACCTAATATTTATTTTACTTTCTAGTTTCTATCATTTTAGACTTATAATTTATATAAGATATTTTTTATATAAGATTTTGTAGATTCATTTGAGCCAATGACTTCTTTTTCTTTTGGATTTTGCATAAGCACTTATTTACCATTTTTCTTAATCATTTTGATTTCCTCATCTATAACTTTTTTCCAAACTTCTTCTTCAGCAAATTTTTCATATTTTTGAAGTTCTCCAATGAAGAATGCAACATTTGCATATCTTGGAATTGGTTTTTATTGCCTCGTTAATCTTCAAAGTTAAGACACTTCTTCCTCTACTTGATTTTCATCTTCTTGATGTTGTTGATCATATTGTGCTAATGATGATGATGGTGTGCTCAGGTTTGGATCGCTTGCTTCCTTTGGCTCGATGACTTCTTCATAAAGCTTGACTCCTTTTGAGGTTTTGGTATTCCATTGTCAGCTTGCTCTTTCACCAAAGACGATTTCTCTTAAAATGATTAGTTGCTTTGTTTTTGATTTGTATAATCAATAGTCTTTTGATTGCTCACTATAACCAATGAAGATGAACTATTCTCTTTTTTCATCTAGCTTTTCTCGATTCTTTTTTGAAATTTGTAAATATGGTACACATCTAAAGACCTTAAGATGTCAATAGTTAGCTTTCTTTTGAACAATGCTTCATAAAGACCAATATTTAGAATGTATTGCAATATTAATTACTTTTGTCCACATATTATTTGGTAGATTCTTGCCTTATAGCATTCATCGGGCCATCTCAACAATGTTTCTATTCTTTCTTTCGGTGACACCATTTTGCTGTGATGTATGTCAAATAGTTAGCTCCTTTTTTATGCCTTGTTTTTTTTGCAAAAATTGATGAACCTATGATCATCACCACTATCAGTTCTTAGGATCTTGAGAGAATTCCCATAAGTTTTTCTTCTACTAGGGCCTTGAACTCATTGAAGTAGGAGAATGCATCAGATTTTTATTAGATGAAATACACCCACATCCTTCAAGTGTAATCATCAATAAAGAGAAGAAATTATCTTTTACCTCCAATACTACTGTTTCTTGATAGACCCTAAATGTTAGCATGGACTAAGCGAAGAGGAGTTTTGGCTCTCTAAGATGTTTTTGAAAATGTCATCCTTCACGTACATTGTTTTTAGATGAAATAAAAAGAATCCCAAGCACTATATTCTTTCACTTTATGAGTTTGAGGCCATTGAAATTCAGATGGCCATATCTCAAGTGCCACAATATAGATTCATTCATATTCTTACATCTTAATGCACATTTTTTTTTACCAAATAATATTTCTAGAGGGAAAACAATTTTATAGGCCATTTTGATGGAAGATATGATTTGGCCTTTCTTCTTGTCAATAGTGATGCATCTATTGTCATCAAAGATGACTTTATAGTTTTTTCAAATCAATTGGCCTACACTTAATAGATTTTGAGCAAGGCCTAGCATATAAAAAACATCGTGGATGTAACACCCCAGATCACCCGCTTATAGATATTGTTCGCTTTGGGCCTTCGCCCAGCCAAGCCCTCACGGTTTTACTTTTCCCAAGGCCTTCCTAGGAGGTCACCCATCCTAGAACTACTTTCACCCAAGCACATTTAACCTCGGAGTTCTGATGGGATCCGGTCTGTTAGGCCATAGAAAACACGTCTGTAAGGGAGGCCTAGCCTCTCGTCGGTCCAACAGGCCCGAAAACTAGCTCTAATACCACTTGTAACATCCTAAGGAATGTCGACAAGTACTCTAATTGAGGTCGTAATCTTTCGACTGTTAAGGACGTCAACTTAATGATCCAAGACTCAACTTCTCGACCAAAGACTTTCGACACCCGAACTCAACTCCCATGGCTCATGAACTTTTTGAAAACGAAAATAACACTTTTGAGATTGCAAAACCTTGTCTCTGATACCAATTTAATTGTCACAACCCGGTACCACATCCCATGGCAACCGCCACATACTCGAGCTAAGGACACTCGTTGTATCCTTAATCCAACTATGCAAGGCTAACAGAATATCCTTTTTTTTCTTTTTTTTTGAAAAATTTGGGCAGCACAATGCCTGTATTTTAAAAATCCCAAAACGTGCAAACGATTTCAAACACACTTCTATATGCACATCCAGCCACAACTTCAGGACTCTCTAGTCCACTCAAGGCAGTCTCAACTCTAGGTAATCTCAACTCAAGGCAATCATAACAACAGTATCAACAATTCATACATAAAGAGCCAGTACTCCGGCCGGTTGGACCGGCAGCAGGCTAGGCCTCCCTTACAGACACATTTTACCTAATGCACCGGATCCTATCAGAACTCTGAGGTTAAATGTGCTTGGGTAAGAGTAGTTCCAGGATGGATGACCTTCTAGGAAGCTCTTGGGAAAAGCAAAACCGTGAAGACTTGGCTGGGCCAAGGCCCAAAGCGGACAATATCTATAAGCGGGTGATCTGGGATGTTACAATGGATGTACTTTTGCTTACTATCTTGGGATCTAACAACAACAATTCCTTTTTCTTCAACAGTGTATATATTTCCATCCCCCTGTGTAACTTGGCATGTCACACTTTTATCTAGTTACATAAGACAACTTTTGTTCTTTGTCATATGGTTTAAACAACCACAATCAATGTACCAAACAACCTTTGATTCTTAAGAAGATTACGCTGAGTATACTATATGATTAGAAGATTCATTAATTTCTAAGAAATTTGCCTCTTCCTTTTGTCGGTACCAATAATCTTTTTCATAACGAAGGTATCTTTTTCACCTTTTGCATTTGCACTAACAATCTTCTGTATTATGATTATTTTTCTTACAAAATTTTCAGTAGGAGCTTAGTGTCTCATTGCTTCCTTACTTTCCCCTTACTACGACTAGTAAATGCTCCTCTTCTTTGAGAATTTTTACTACGGTTATTTTTTGTGTCTCCATCATTTTTAAGATATTTATTTTTGTTTGAAATGCTTGGTCTAGTGGCTTCTCAAATCTTTTTAATTTAGCTTCATGAGTGTAATATCCCATTCTCATACTAAGGGTTAGAACCCTAAAATTCGGTACTTGTGAGATCAAAGAGATATTAAGAAAAATGCATTTCATGTTCATGCATAATATAGCATACACATACACACGTGAATAGTAATTTTTGCAAATGAAAATAATTGTTCATGCACTTATTTGACATTTTCTGGGTATAATTCATCTATAAATGTGATCATTTTTGGAATTGTAGATTATATGTGTGAAAATTTGATTTGGAGAGTTTATTTATTAACTCAGAATTTTTGGTGAAATTTTAAGAATTTTCTAAAATTTAAGGGTATTTTTGGACTAAGAAATATGTCAAGTAGCAAAATAATTGATGAATAGTGATAGAAGTAAATTTCAAATGGTAGTAGAAAATTTAAAATGTGACATTAAGATTTAATGAAAAATTAGGAGACAATTGGAGTAGAAATTGGAATTAAATGGACTAGATATTAAAGGGGACCAATTGGAACCATAAAAAGATGGCAAGTGGCAAGTGGCAAGTGACAAGTGTCACCACACTTGCCACTCACCACTAATCCCTCACTCACGTTATTCACTCTTCATTGAAAGACTGTCTTACTTTTATTTGTCTTTCAATTTATTCATTGTTCTCATCTCTTGTTAATCTCTTTCTCATCTTCCTCATTTCTTCTTCATCTCCACGACACTCACTCTCACCCGCCTTCATTAACGTTAAATCTTGCTCTCACCTTTCACTTGCTACTTTCATTTTCTTTGTCTTTTTCACCTTGCTATTGAAAGACCCAACCCATTCCTCCATGAAAATTGATAATTGTGGAGAGGAAAGAGTTAGGGTTTATTGGTGATTTTGAAGATCTTGAAGCTAACTCAAGTAAGTAGCATATTGTTCCTTATGATTTGTTAAATGAAACCTGTATGATGATGGTTGGTGATAGATTGATAAGTTAAAGGAAGTTGATTATATGCTGTAATGTGAATGAAGAAATGGATGAATAAATTTCTTGTTTTTATACATATGCTGTTCAATAATGCATAGGTTGATATAGGGATGTTTTTGAGGTTAATGATAAACAAATGGTCGTTGAAGAGTGATGATATGTTGATGAAGACATGAATAATTAGTGATGTTTTGTTTTCATAAATAATAGATTATTTGTTGTTTTATGGATGATTAATAATGAAAATAGTGTATGAATGAGAATCGAAAGTTGATGATTGAAGAGATGTTTATGTCCTGTTTTGGGGTAATGAAAAGTGCAGAAAATTGATGAATGAATGCACATGTGTTCTGTTTTGAGATTATGAAAACCATGAGTGATGAGTTGTTGTGTAGATGTTATGAGTGATGAATTAAGGGTATAATGAAAGTGAAGTTATGCTAACTAAGATGTTGAATTATGTTATTGAGATGAGATGAATTAAGGTGATACTTAGAAGTGAAATGAAAATGGAAATGAAGTTGAATATGTGCTGGAATATGTTAACTGTAACATTTCCATTGTATATGCATTGGTATTTTAGGCCTGAATTGTTATGTACCTATCTAAATGGAATGATTTTTATTTGGATTAAATTAGAGACATAATGCTACATGTTTCATGAAGACATATAATTCAAATTTTGTCTTTAAGATTTTCAAATTTTGACTAGAAGTAAGTACTGGGTGCTGAAAGTTAATGATGAAGGTGTATATATGTATACGTTATGTTTTACTGTTCATGATCAATCATGGATTATAAGTTGCTTATAAATGATATTTATTTGAAATGGAGTTAATAATGATGTGAAAATGATGAGTATTGAACTAGAAATGATAGACTAAGCATGAGGACTTGAATGCTGTTAGTAAAGAGTTAGAAATCTGGAAAACATAGAATGCAATTGGACATACTTTGGTGCAAGAGGTATAACTTTTTTTTGTAGAACTCAAACTGAGGTAATTTAAGTAAGCTTAAAAAGAGAAATTCAATATCTATAAATTGTACGAAGACTTAAGAAGAGATTTTGATGTCTAGAGGGTCAAAATTTAAGATTTCTGTAAGTGACCCATAAAAGTCTATTTAATGGACATTCATAGGTTAAATGATCCTAATTAAGGCTTAAATGGGTCTTAAATTGAACCTATAATGATCCTTGGTTTATGTGACTAATGTATGATATGTTTGAAGTGAAAATGAGTTATAACTTAGTGAATGAAGGGATAATATCAAAGGACCCAAGGTATGAGTATAATGGGAATGAAGATGTTCATATGATTGTAGCTATGATTCAAAGAAGTTGAGTAATAGGTATTAAGTGATTAATTATGAATGAGAATTAGATATTATGAGATCATATGAGGTTAGAAAAGAGATGATGAGAAATTAAGTTATGATATAGAGTAACCAAGTGTATTAATTATGAATGAGAATTAGATATTATGAGATCATATGAGGTTATAAAAGAGATAATGAGAAATTAAGTTATGATATAGAGTAACCAAGTGTTCTTGAGGTGTAAGCTTATGAATAAGCCAGACAAATACAAAGGGTAGAGATTGAATGGAGAATTTAGAATGATCATGTGCAAATGAAGTGTAAATCTAAGTTCAATTAGACAAATATGGATCATGAAATGAGAATGAGCATAAGATGTGAATTTAGAAAATATACCCGGGATTGTCATTGAGCATGCATTATACATTACATATATACAT
>JANPWT010000245.1:31348704-31360006 GCA_024678245.1 Erythroxylum densum | reverse complement strand
CACATTAATCTGACATCTACAGAAAAAGTTATGGTGTTTGTCCCAAGAGATGTTTGGTTATAAATGATTTACTTATCTGTTCAATGAGATGTTTAGGCTTGTTAGTGATATTAAATGAACCTAATTGAAGTAGGATTGAGTTATTAATGTAAGAAGAGTGTTCTAAGTGTTAAGAAATGATTTAACGATCTTGATAATTGGTTATAAGACACGTATTAAGGATATACACCCAGGAATGTCCTTAAACATGCATTGTACATATTTAATACATATATGTGTGCATCAATAGACACTTATACAATTGTGCAAAAAAAGTGATATGTGTATGTTTTGCATGATATAAAGAGGCATATAAAGCGCCATCATCCAAATGTTTCCAGGCCTTGGAAGCAAATGCTAATCTGGAGCATACTGTGAGTAGACCTAAATGGTCTTACTTTATTGTTGTTTTGTTTATAATATGAATTAAATGATTATGCAATGTGAATGTGTTGGTTCTGGAAAATATATGTCCGAGGGGTTTGATAAATGTGAGAATATCGAAATGCTCCCTGTATGTGAATTTGAATGAAATAAGTGTACACAATTTGATTGCTAAATGTTGGACCATGGTCTGATGATAAATGTGTTCTGAATGTGCATTTGCATATGAATAAAAAGTGATTATCAAATTTAATGTTGAATGCTGGATTAAGGTCCGATGATATGTGAAAGTGAATAACTGATTATATGTGATTAATGCACTTCATTATATGAATGCATGAAAGATAAAGGCAATTGTGACTAGAGTAACCGCCAAAAAAGTGCTTAAAGCTCATAATGTGAAAAAGAGCCTTGAGCTCAGAAAGTGATTAAGAGTCAAAGGCTCACTATACAAAATGAGCCCTGTATTCCCAACCAATACGGGATAGTTATTAATGAGCCTGATATCCACAATAGATACGGGACAGTTATAGACACTTGGTCACAACAAAGTAATAACTGAAAGTGAGTCTCATAAGCACTGCATATGCATATGATAAGTACGTTTTAAATAGTCTAAATGATTTCTGAACATGATAAGTGTTTGAAATATAAATGGTTATTAATGCAATGAAGTGAATTATATGATTATATGAACTGTACATGTTATGTGATTGAGTAAGCCATCGAAGATGGTTACTCACTAAGTTCGCAAAACTCACCCAAATATTTTTTCAAGCTCAGAAGAGTACCCCGTTAGGCAAACGGGAGTATACCTACTACATACGAGTGAAAGATAGAGGTCAGGATCAGTATGCGTCTGCATAGAATTTTCCATTAATTTTTGTATTAAGGAATGTATTCTGAAATTTTGTACAATATGTAAGCAAATGCATTTATATTGTAATGACATTATGATTGTGAGTGTTTTGTATCTAAAATGGGCCCTAGCGATTAATGAAATTCTGACGATCTAAAAAAAATGTTGGCAACACTTGTAAATGAAAATGTTTCCCAATTTGATAATTGATTTTCGCATACGTGTGCATTGTTTTGTCGAGATTTTACCGACTGAGTGTGCTAGCATGCCACCCTCATTGGGTACGAACTTGGATATCACTCAAGATGTCAGGTACATGTCTTGCGAGAGTGGGATGCTAAAATGAGCGTCTATAGAACCTATTAATTGCACTAAAGAAAATTGTGATAAATCTTTTGATTTTTCCATGGTAGCCACAATATGATCATATTTTGCAGGAAGACTTCTTCATATTTTTTATATTATTTATCTTCTATTGTATCCTTATAACTTGTAATTTGATTGAAGATATTTGAGACATGATAGAAGAAAGATTGTATTAATTCATCTTCCTGCATTAGGAGTATTTCAAAATCTTTCCATAAGGATTGGAATTTGATAGATATTACCTTATTCATGCCTTTGAACTCATTTTTGAGTGTCTCCCACACCTATTATGCTTTGCTTGTTTACAAAATTCCTTGGAAAAGTCTCCTTGCTAACTCTTTACTATATGCATAGTAAGGCCTTGGCATCACTTATTTTTCCTATACTCCTATTATTGTACTTCTGTCCACGTAGCTAATTCTTCTTGGCTTATTGGGACTTCATAACCATTCTCTATAACATCCCATAAGTCTTGTGAGATGAATAAAGTCTTCATTTGGAAGCTCTAATAATTATATGTTTCCCTATTAAACATGAGAATTAAGGTTTTAGTGTAGTTAAAGGTTGGTAAATTAGGTCAAGCAAGGAAAGCAATTGAGAAGGACTAACACTGCCATGATACCACTATTAGATTTTGGGGACATGAGAGGGGAAGAGAAGAACTTGTAAAAAGAGTTAGCTATATAGCTTTATCTTGCAATATGCTTATTGTTCTTCTTCTTAGTTCATATCTTACATTTCAAGCTTATTTATAGCCTTAGGAAATTGGTTGTGACTTCTAAAATATTCTAGATATTTTGGCTAACATTTATTTTACTTCTTAGTTCTATTATTTTAGACATAGAATTCATATAAGATATTTCTTCATAATTAATTGCACATATATTCCTAGACTTTCTAATTAATTTTCCACATACTTTTCTAGATTTTTTAAATTAAGTTTCACAATTTCTTAGATTTTTTATTGATTTTCAACAGAAATTGTAACTATTTTTTATTCTTATGCAGTTACAATCGTGCCTTTTTTTCTCTCATAGTTCTTATGCATTGTCCATTTCCAAGTTTAGATTATTAGGAAATCCTCTAATCATTGATTCTTCTTGTTGTGACACCAAATTTCTTTACACATATCCAAAAAGGCACCTGGCTGGTGTTCTGATGTCTCTTACAACATAAATGCTAGAAAGAAGATCATACGCACAGAGTTTTGTGATAGAAGTAGCAATAGTTGCGAAAATAAAGATCACTTTGTCTATCAAGAATACAAACATCCCAAGTTAGAACCTCATGACACAATTTTGAGGTAAGAAAACTTCAAAATGATCTTGCACGAAATTCATTTCCCAGAGATCCTCTAATGGCAAAACTTTGGGTTGTCATACTGACAGGCTTTTCCTCTACTTTCAAAAGAACAAAAGTTGACTGTTTTCCACACGTGATCTGCTTATATCGGAGGCATTAGGTTCCTATCCAGCCCCATTAAAGCCAACATCAGAATTGCTAAAAATGATAGTAAATGGTTCCACTTTCAAAAGTAATGTAGTTTATGATCCCAACACAACCATTAAAAGAGAAGTAAAAGTGTTTTCCTGTTGGAAAAAGTGTCTAAATAGAGAAAGACAAAGAAAAATGATTGCTTCTACAATTATTAAGCAATCAAAACAAAGATAAGTTGGTTAGTCTCCACCTAATTGATGATACAATATTATTTAACTCTCCGTGAATAAAAAGTTCATCCCTGCAACCATGTCCCCTCTATAAGAAGAAAGAAACCATCTTTCTAGTTTGAGATCCTCTCTGTACTAACCGCAGGTTGAGTGGTCTGCTTAATTTTGAGGATTTCATGGTCTTATGGTTTAACTTTTTTGGGTCTGAAAGAAAAATCCGATTTTAAATTCATCTTCTACTTTACTACTTCTGGATAGGTTTCTTATAAAATAGGAAAACAAAATGTAGAAACATTGAAGTATGCATCAGCAATTTGATCAACAGAGGGTGTAAACCGAACTGCTATATCACCACGAGCCACCTTTTCACGTACAAAAATAATAGTTCACCTGAACATATTTAGTACGTACATGAAAAATGGAATTAGCAATTAAGAAAGTTGCACTGATATTACCACACCAGAGCGTAAGAGCTCAAATAATGCAGACACGAAGCTCACAGAGCAAAGATAATAGCTAAATAATTTCAATAGTAGCACACGCAACAACCCAATATTCTGCGTCTGTGTTAGACCTTGAAACAACATTTGCTTTTTAGGCCCCCAAGAGACCAAATTGGAGCCTAAATAAAAGCAAGAACTAGTCATAGATCGATGATCATTTAGACAGTTAGCCCAATCAGCATATGAAAAACTAGATAGTTGAACTAGCCAAAGAAACATCTCATAGTTTACAGTCCCCTTGAGATAGCGCAAAAGCTTTTTAACTATTGTCCAATGATCCTCCAGTTGTAAATGCAATTTCATGTCATATAATAGACAAATAATGAAGGCTGCCAACAAGGTTTTGATACATCTTGAAATCAGAAAGTGCAGTAGAACCAAACATAAAAAGTTGCTTACCAACGATCATGGGAAGCAACTTCTTTTAAAAAAACAACGAGAATTAACAAAACCTGAAGGTTAGGACATATAACACACCGTATATAAATGCATTCTTCATGTCGAGCTGTTGAATATGCCAATTATTAAAAACAGCCAGAGAAACAACAATTCTACTTATGGTAGGTTTAACAACACAAATAAAAGTCTCCTAATAATCCAATCCTTCCTATTGATGAAAACCCTTCCCCATTAACCAAGCTTTGTATCTTTTAATGGAATCATTAGATTTTCGGTTAACTTTGAGAACCCACTTGTACCCAACAATATTTGCGTTAGGTGGAGGAGACACAAGTGTCCAGGTTCAGTTGAGTTCCTCAACCGTCGCTACTCTTCAATGTGAAATTTTTAACAGCTTGTGTGTAGCAAGTGGGTTTATTTGTGATAGATGGCTCAACAATTGTGACAAATGCTTGTATTTTGGGCTTACAGGTACTAACTTTGGCCCTGGTAACCATGTGATGTGAATTTGCATCCGAAGGAGGCTTATGCACTGCAACAACTCGCGTAGAGTTCCTTAAGTCATGCACTTCTGAAATCATATTTTCACCTTAATCATCTGCCAAATGCTGAAGCTCCTCTAAAGCCATACCACTGTTATCTTGATTGGGCGCTGAGTGAATTAGGCTTTGGGTAGCTTCTAGGCTAGAACCAACCCCTTCACTACTCGCTACTCTCTGCAAGTCAAGCGGTAGAGATGAAGCACGCGATAGTGAGCACAAACGGTCGTGAGTTCGTATGATAGTGTTATTTGAGTAGTGGAGCAAGTCCAATTTGGTTAGCAATTTGGTTTTTAAGTCTCACTATAACAAAGTACACTAAGTTTCGTCGCAAAAAGTAAACATATTGCGACGATTTTCAAAATCACTCGTTATAAAAGCGTTACAAAGAAATCAACATTTGGAAACGAATGACAAAAATGTCCCTAAATGGTGAACATTTAGTGGCGATTCCCAAAAATCGTAACAAAATGATTCATAATGGGTGACAATTTTAGACATTTGTCGGTAAATAAACTTTTGATGATGCTTTTCAGAAATCGTCACCATAATTTCGTAAACATTTGGTGACCATTTCTGAAATTGTCACCAAAGGGTTTACAATTGGTGACGATTGTGTAAAATCATCATTAAAAAGACATTCAGTAACAATTTTCAGAAATCGCAACCAAAGGTTTGTAGACATTTAGCTATGTGTTTTTTGCTACGTTTTTTCATATTGTTGCTAAAAGTAACCATTCGGTGACGACATTTGAAAGTGTCACCAAAAGAATCAACATTTGGTGACGAATTTGAAAATTGTCACCAAATGGTTCACCTGGTCCACATTCAGTGACGATTTTTTAAAAACGTCACCAACAGTTCCATAGTAATTTGCAACACATTTGGTGACTATTTGCCAAAATCGTCACCAAAGGGAACATTTTCCAAACTTCTTAAACTAACATTTTTATAATCTATCATAGGTAAAAATATGTTTTATTGGAGATTTGTTTTGAATGTTTACAACATATTGTTGAAAAAACACACACAACATAATTTTAAGTGTTAAACAGTAGTATTAATTAATTCTTAATAATTAGTAAGTGCAAAACTTAATTATAAAAATTTCAATGATTGTATCAATATAATAATATGATCTATGAAGTAGTACGAACTTTGAATTAGAAGGTTAACAATTCTTATAGTCATAATACAAGAGCAATAACAATCTATACTCAAAATACATAGCCTGGCCCCTAACTAGTAGAGAGGTTGTTTGACAAATTCTTACAGATACAACAATAAATCAACTTTAAAGCTGAGTTCAGTTGATTGCATCGATAAATGACAATGATATAATTAATTTTTTGGAATTCACGTGACATGAAGGTAAATGAGTCGATGTCTAGATTCCAAAGAAGATTCCTTACATGTTCAAAGGCACCAATTGAATCAGCGATAGTTCTTCCCTCAAGTGTAGGATTTTTCACACCTTCTTGCAACAATGTTTTTGCTATAGCTAAACTTGTGAGGATACAGTGAATGAGTCGCCGTATTTAGTAAGGAAGACAAACTCTCTAGATGAACTGTCAGTACAAAACGGTTTACCTAAAACACAAGCAGTATAGAACTTAGATATTGCCAGATTAGTAAATCATTAAACGAACCAAATTTGGAGTGACATGCGTACATGAATGTCCAAACGAAGTTTATGGAATAGAAATTTGTTTTAAAACAATCAATTTCCCTAATCCTTTATAGACTATTATGACATCGCTCCTGTCTCCATGGGCGTACATGTCATCTTCAAGATTCAAGAAAGTTTAAAACAACATATAGTATATACCATCAAATGTGAATATATATGTAATAGCTTCATAAAGGGAAATGAGATGTACATAATAAAGAAAGTGACGTTGTTCAAATGATACTAAACACCTTGAAGCAGAAGCTTGGCCATGGAAGGCAAACAATTCATTATATATATTTGACCATTAACCAAAAATAGAGTATGTACATTTACCTATTCATCATTGATTCTTCTGTACTCATTCTAACCCCTTTATGAAGATCATTCTACTTCAAAACATATCTATAACAATATATGAATTATTATCCATCATACGTATACAAAAGCAAGACATTTACATAGACTTTTCATCATCCATGACACACACATAAAAACTCACATAATCAAGGCATCAATCTTACATTTCTCATCATTCTAGTTTCATTTAACAATACCCTTGAAGATTAACACGCTATTTACTTGATTTAGCTCCAAAACCTTCAAAATATTACTCAACCCTAGCTTCACACACAACCCATAATCATCATCTTGAAGGTTGGAAGGTTTGAGTTTTCTTATGGAAATGAAGAAGGTGACATGGTGGGAGTAGCAACTGAAAGATGAGGGAGCTAGGTTTAATTTTGATAGAGGTTGTCAACAAAAAATGAAGAAGATGAAGAAGTAGTTTGAAGACAATGGAGAAAGTCATGTAGAAGAGAAGAGAAGAGTAAAATGAAAGACATTAGAGTGTCTTTTAAAGAGGAACAACGTGAGAGAGAGGAGTGGTGAGTGGTAGTGACACTTGTCACTATCATTTGTCACCTCCATATGGTCTCATTTGAACCCTTATTAACAACTAGTCTATTTGTCTCCAATTTCTAATCCAATTGTCTCCCTATTTTTTATGACACTTGTAAATAAATCCCAAAGTCATTTATCAAAATTCTCATTGCCAATTGACAGTAAATTCTACTACCATTTATCATTTGTCTTGTCACTTGATATTTTTTTAATCCAAAAATTACAAAAATTACCCAAATTTTTAGAAAATTTTCTAAAATTTATCAAAAATTCTAAGTCACTAAATACATTCTCCAAATCAGTTTTCAATATATTAAACTACAATTCTCAATATAATCACATTTATAAACAGTTATACCCAAAAATTGTCAATGAATGCATGTATAATTGTTTTCATGTGTAAAAATTTAATATTCACGTGTATGTGCATATCATATAATGCATGAGCATGAAATGCATTTTTTAATTTCTCAATAATCTCTCATATATATACTTTTCTAGCCTTAATGTAGGTAATGAGATGTTACAATTCTCTCCTCCTTAAAAGAAATTTCGTCCTCGAAATTTTTATCTATTTGTTTGAACAAGTGGAGATATTGCCTTCTCATATGCTTCTCTGTTTTCCAAGTTACTTCTTCAGTTGAGTGATTCCTCTACAGGGCTTTCACCAATGGAATGACTCGTTTCCTCAACTACTTGATCTGAGATCCCACAATCTTGATCGACTCCTCAATATAGCTTAGATTACTAGCAACCTCAATCTCTTAAGCCTGTATCACATGTGTCGGATCTGATCAGTATCTTCAGAGCATACTCACATAAAACATATTATGTAATTAAGACATTTCATTCGGTAAAGCTAACTTATATGTCAAATGTCCTATCCTCTCAATGATCTCATAAGGATCAATGTACCTAAGGCTCAACTTGCCCTTTTTACCGAATCTTAATACTCCTCTCAATGATAACACTCTCAGGAACAATCTGTCTCCTACACTGTATTCCATATCCCGTCGATGTTGATCAACATAATTCTTCTATCTATCCTGAGCCGCTTTAATTCAGCTTCGAATCAATTTCACCTTATCCATGGTCTCTTGAATTAATCACAAGCCTTCAACCATTCTTAAGCCCTCTTCATCCTAATACAAAGATGATCCACACTTTCTTCTATATAATGCCTTGTATAGTGTCATTTCGATACTACTGTGATAATAGTTATTGTAAGCAAATTCTATCAGTGCTATATATTGATCCCAAGCTCCTTGAAACTCCAATACACAAGCTCTGAGTATATCCTCAACAGTCTTCATTGTCTTCTCACTTTGTCCATCTGTTTGAGGATGAAATATAGTACTGAGCCCAATTAATTAAAGTGGTCTAATATATTTATGGTATTTTGGACTTCATGCATCTATTTTAGGTATGAGCTTTATATGTGTAGAGACCGGGTTTATAATTTTTAGTTTTATGACAGGTCAAATTAGAAATTAGAGAAATTAGATTAGGGTTTTTACCCTAATATAAGGGGTTATGGTTTCCAAAGTAAATGTACGGTTAATTCCTTTTTGACATCCCATCATCAAAAAGAAACAAAGAGTTAGGAAAAACTCTAGAAAAAGGCTACGCTTTAATTTGAAAGACAAAATTGCAAGACTCTAATGTATATTTCACAATAAATTCAAGTATACTTCCTTTTTTATTTGATTCTTGATGATTTGATATGAATAGATCCTGTTTTTAAAAGGATTAAAACTCAATAGAGAGGGGCTTGAATGAGGTGTGGTTGAGGTTGAAGGTTCATTAGATGTTGAGATAATTGGGAATGTGGACATGGTTACCTAATGACCAAAGGATAATAAAGGGAGAAATTAATGTCACGAGGGGCAAATAAAATGAAGGTGGTGGGAGCTGTAAGTTGGCTAGAGTTTTCAAGGCGGAAGAAGCACGGAAGCAAACTACAATAGTAGCAACAATTTTAGAGAGCTCTTGGTTCTTTCTCAAATATTTATTATCAATATCTCATTTTAATGGACCTATAATTAGGAATAATTTAAGTACAATACTTAATTTAAGTATCATAATTATGATCTCATAATAATTTTAATTATATAGTAATTATTTAAGAATTTTATATTTGAACTTAAGTTTTAAACATAATTAACGAAATATATTAAGATAAATAATTTTATTGAATAAATTAATAATGGAATATATAAATTACAATCAAATTATTAATTTCAAGGTCATAAATGAAAAATTAAAAAGGTTTTTATTCTAATAATATACCCAACTTAGATATATTGTTCTTTTTTGACGTGTTTCCTTTTGCCCTGGGCTTTTATCTCCAATGACCCAATAATAGAAGTAGCCATTAATATTGTCGTCTGTGTTAAAAAGTTGGGCCTCTTTTTTAAATTAATCCAAAACATAATCAATTATTTACTTCTCACAACCCAGCTCTCAGTTAGGATTAGAAGAATCTGCCTAGCCGATTAGACTTAAATTCAATAAAACAAGTGTAGAATGAGCAAAATTCGAGTCAGACCTTTATCATAATGAAACTGTAAAAGCTAGATTGGTAAATATACCATGTGTTCAATTTAGCTACTTGTCGAGGATTGGATTTGGAAGTCCGAAAGGTTTAAAACTTGAAACAACATAACAAGCCTTTTTACGGGGCTGCGAACGATACTAAAAAACTTGTTTTGTGTTACAATGGCTGTCGCTCTAACACTTACCAAAAGGAGGACTTGTACAAGCTGTGCTTTCAAGATTAATTGGTTGGGCTTTAAAGAGGTCAGAGCCAAGCATTCACTGATTTGCTTGGTTAAAATGGAAACATAAGCGAATCTAGAACACATTTTTTTGGGAAAAATAATAATAAAGAAAGTAATTAAGCTTTTAGAGGTGGGACTGGTACACTGTAGTGAGTGAATTGGGAATAAGTGCTCTAAAGCTAGCTAGGGTCCTGAATGCCTCAACCAGGAGAAGGTCATCCTATAACTGTTAGGTTCACAGCCTGAAAAGAACCTTTGTGAACAATTGCATCTTTTCAGATCCTTCTTTGGGTTTTTTTTTCTTTTTTTTACTTACGAGATGTTTCAGAAAGGTTTCAATTATGAGAAGACATCTTTAAGTCATCTATTTTTAGACTAATCTTTGTTCGAGTTGGATAGGTCCTTTACGGGCAGCAAAACTCTAATCCTAAGTTTTAAACAGCTACATACATGAAAACGATTCAAACCTATGACCTCACTTAAATCAGAAGAGTCCCTTATCAACTCAACTATGCTATGAAATTTGAGGCTCTTTCTTTCAATTACTTGTAAGATATTTAATCATTAAAGAAAGTGAACTAGTTTTCTCAGTTTTTTACCGTTCACATTCACGTCTTACAGTCTAGTCATGGGTCAATCAACTCTGTTATGTGCTCTCATCAAGATGGTCCCATTGTGTAGGCTCCAAGCGAACTTTTCAGTGCATTCTACTCATATAGTCACATCTTCTGGCTTTTGGACAACGCGCTAGTAGTTGTTCAAGAAGTATTCAGACTAATCTAGGACTAATCGTTCATATCTACTTTTGAAAATTTAATTCCATGTTTAGATGGGAAAAGATATTTTAAGGCCAAGTATCTTTATCAATACAAACTAAAGTTGCAAATTCAAAATTTTCAATCGGATTGAGTTTTAGTACGGTAAATATTTTACCAAACTTGATATTGGATTGAATTTTAGTACAGTTACTGTATCAGTACCGATCAATATCAGATACTGTTTCGAATATTTTTTTAAATTTATAAAATAATTTCTAATTTTTAAAAAATTTGCAAATAGTATATTGGTATATTATACAGTTGTACTGTATACTTTATAAGTTTACATCAACCTTGTTTCTAAAAATCATAATAATAAATAATAATCACAATTAATATGAAATAACAATAATTTTAAGATATTTCACATATAAAT
>JANPWT010000245.1:31323366-31335877 GCA_024678245.1 Erythroxylum densum | reverse complement strand
AAATGTCATGAATGCATGTACAGTCATTTTCATGTGCAAAATTCACTATTCACAGGTATGTGTATGCATGAACATATCAAGGCGATTCTAAGCACTCATAAACCATTCCAAATTATTATTCTACCCTTCCCATCGGTGATGGGATGTTACAAATTCGATCATCTATAGGGTCAAAAATGGGAATAGACAATAGGATCAGATGAAACTAGACAAAGGGTCAGATGAATTGGGAAAATTGCCATAACTTTCCCTAGAGATGTCAGATTAAGGTGCTCTTTTAATAGTTTGGAACAGGACTTCAAGATCTACAATTTTTATGAAGACCTTGAAGATAAATTCTATCATCTATAGGGTCAAAATAGGATCAGAAGATAATATTAGATGAATTGTGAACTAGACGATATGACATCATCACTAAACGATATGATGTCATCAGACTATATGACGTCATCAGATGATATAATCCATACTCCTAAGCATCTCCACTTATAAGATTCATAACTTTCAACTCCAATGTCCAAAAATTTCATACTATATACCGTTGGAAAGCCAGAAAGATAATTTACAACTTTCTAGAAGACAACTTTGCCTAATTAAATCTAGATTAATCTAGTTTTCCACCCAAAATCAGAACACGAATTTTACCCCTATGGAAGACTTGAAAAAAAAAACTCAACAATTTAGAAATATCATCTGTAAAAAACAATCATACATCATTAACATCAAAAGATAAGTGCTTTACAAGGCTTTAATGGGCATTTCAAGCTACAATATATCAATATTTCAAAATCCCAAAATACTAAAGAATACATGAGCAATAATTTGCTCAAAACGTAACTAATGCCTTAGTTTACAAAACTAGCTTAAAATAACAAAAGTATGCAAAGTCAGAGTGATGCCTTGACCCTTGGTTATTCGTTCTCATGCTCTTCACCTAAAGATGGGGCAAAAATGGAGGGGGTGAGATTAAAGCTCATGGATAACAATTTTATAATTAGTAGTAAGCAAAAACCTTTTTAAAACTCACATCGAAGCAAGATACATATATTTCCCAAATCTTAATTTATCAACAATTCATAAGCAACTTAATTTATGCATCATCAAAGTTCCCAACACATTTAAACACATAAGGACATTGGAATGGTTTGGGTGGATCCAAAACAGAACGTACTACACAATTCCCGTAAGGGTCTTGTGTAGCCATAAATAGAACATACTAATACAATCCCACATGATGGTTTTGCGTAGCCGTGAACTTAGGGGAGTCCATAAAGGAGCTCTATGCCACTAGCGGGTAGGCGAGAGACGCCTTTGGTCTAAGTGCATTTGACATATTAAGGGACCACCACAAACCCACATAATCGTGCATTTCACATCTTGAAAAATTGTTGCCCAAAATGACACATTCTTGAAACATGATTTCATAAACTTGATATCCTTTCTAAATCATTTCCATTTTTCATTTCATAGTTCATCTACAAAATTCATACATATAATATGTAGCACTTTCTTAAAGCTTTTATTGAATAATAGATGCACATTTAATAGTTGAAAACATTTATTTCCCTTTTCTTGAAAGAAACATTAATGGCTTATTATTCAATTATAAAAATGTAACCCACCTTGAATTCCTTGACTATAACTTGTTTGAATGTGCCTCTCCTCTTGCTCCACTTGTCTTTCATGATTCCCTTTTCATAGATAAAAATCCCAAGTTCAAATGGGTTGCAAAATTGAAGATCCACAAAGTACATTTACTAAAATTGATCCTAGAGTACTTAAACCTATGCATTTCCTAAGCTTCAAGAACCAATATCCTTCTAAAATACAAAGCATTAAAATGTTCTTAACTTAAACCTTCACTAAATGAAGAGATGCTTAGTTCAAAAGAAAGCTCTTATCTTCGTCTACCTTTTTCCCTTCCTGCACAACCTTAAAATCTCTCTAGAAGGCTTAAAAGAGATGAAACCTAGCTCAACTCTCTTCTTTCCTCTCAACCACAGAAATCTCTCTTCTCTCTCTCTTTAATTTGTTATTTCACTTCCTTCTTTTCCATTTTGGTTTTTCCCCCTCTTTAGTAAGAAAACAACACTTCTTTCTTCCCATTTTACCCTTAATGATTGATAAAAGTCCATCTTGCCCTTGCTTTAAAGCCTTATGGTTTTTAAACTTAAGTAAGCTACCCAAAATACCCTTTTTATGCATTCCTACTACTTTTAGTTTAACTAAGCCATGCAATAAATATACTATCATAGACCTAAAGAAAAACAAGCTCCTGAAAAAATTTAGGGGCCAACATTTCTCCCCCTCTGAAAAGAATTTTATCCTCGAAATTATTACATGAGTCGTTGAAGAGTTGTGAACTCGAAGGGCTCCCATGTGGCCTCTTCAATGCAATGATTTCTCATCAAAACTTTGAACTAGCTGAACAATCTTATTCCTGAGGACCTTTTCATTGGTGTCCAAAATTTCCACTAGCATCTCCTCATAACTTAGATCATCTCTTAGCTGAACCTCGGTGGTCTGAATGATGTGAGAGGGATCTAATCTATATCTCCTCAACATGGAAATGCGAAAGACATCATGAATCTGTGATAATTCCAGTGGCAGTGCCAATCTATATGCTAGTGGTCCAATCCTCTCAAGAGTCTCATAAGGTCCCACATATCTTGGACTTAACTTGCTCTTTTTGTCAAATCTCATAATTCCTTTCCAAGGAGATGTCTTAAGGAAGATTTTCTCACTGAATTCATATTCCATTTCCTTTCGGTGTGCATCATTATAACTCTTCATTCTATCTTAAGTCGCTTTAAGTCGTCGCTTAACCAAGTTGACCTTGTCTACCGTCATCTGAAGTAACTTTTGGCCCTAATAGTTTCCTTTCTCCTTCTTCATCCCAACATATCAGAGTTTTACATCTCCTTCTATACAATGTTTTTATAAGGGCCCATCTGAATACTCAAGTAGTACGAATTGTTGTAAACAAATTTGACCAATGGTTAATGCTCATCTTAAGCTCCTTCAAAATCCTTCACACATGCCCTACGCATTCCCTCAAGGGTCCGAATGGTTCTCTCAGATTGACTATCTATCTGGGGATGAAAAGCCGTGCTAAAACTCAACATGGTCCTTAGAGCCTTTTGTAAGCTTCCCCAAAATCTCTAAGTGAATCGAGGATCCCTGTCAGAAACTATAGAATCTAAAATCTCATGTAATCTTACTATCTCATCAATATACTTCATTACTAGCACATACAAAGAATTAGTCTATTTGATTGCCAAAAAATAGGCTGACTTCATCAAATGATTGACAATAACCCATATGGCATCATGCTTTCCATAGGTCTTAGGCAAACCTATCAGAAAATCCATGGTTACTCTTTGCCACTTCCATTCAGGAATGGACAATGGCCTTAACTTGCCTAAAGGTGCCTGATGTTTAGCCTTAACTTGTTGACACTGTTGAATCGGAAAAAGAAAGCATGATATATTTGGAGAATCGGTAAATTTCAAAATCTTTCAGAAATCATATTTTTAGCAGAAGCAACAAATCCAAATCATCATGTCAATCCATACATGATATGGTATAAGGATAATAATAAACATAAATAATATGAAGAGTATTACCGACTCATTTGCTACAGCTTTAATTCCTCGCTGCGCTATCCTCTCCTACTTCCTGTATCCAAAACCTTTACTTTTGAATCTTCTCCTTTAGCAATCTATGTTCTCCTTGTTGATGTATCCTCAACTAATTTGATCTACCACTTATTCTTCTTGGACAACTTGGTTAAAAAGATCCTTTGGTGGGAAAGGAGAAGAAATGTTTGGAGGAGATTTTTCTTAGAAGAAAATGAACTAAAACTGAGACTCTTCTCTTGCCAATTCACTCATGCATGAAAGGACAGAGAGAGTTAAACCGTGCGAGAACACCTTCTTACACACTCAATTTTGGTTATGCATGAAAAAGAAGAAGAGAATGGCATCCAATGCATCACTTCTTACTTTAATCAAACATAAAAAAGCCATTAAATGAGACTCTTCTCATTTATTTTAAGATAACTATATGAAAAGACCAATCACCTAATATTGATATGCCAATTTCGATTTTGGAAGATGGAAGAAGGAAGATGGTCCATCCAATGTACATCTTTCTTCCTTAGTCCAATGAATGCTAATAGGTTACATGCTAACATTAAAAGTTAACCATTAAACCAATTAATGGCAGTTCATAACTCCATTTAATAATGATAAACCATAATAAAGACCATCTTTATTTAGCATTTGAATTTTAAATGCATAGCTACACATTCAACCCTAATAAAACCGAAAATGCTACTCCTTTCCTTAAAAAATTTGTATTAGTATTATTAATCTAGTCAATTACAGTAAACCAAAGTCTAGTCCATTTCTAAATGTACATTTGGGCTTCTAATTAACCATTAATTAGAGCAAGTCCAATATTCAATTATGGGCTTCTAAAATCTCCATTTATATTTCTTACTTAGCTTGATAATCTTCCTAGAAGACAAGTGGGGAATCTTATTGGACTTTGATAATTCAAGCTCCAATAAGCCTAGAATTAATTTAATTTCATTAGAATTAATTCTAGCTTATTAACTAAATATCATTCCATTAAAGACAATTAGTTGAACTCTTGAATTATTAAATATTATGAGAACACAAATTTTATGTCCAATTGCAAATCCTATTTAGAACCTTATTATAGTCATCCACACAACAAAGGGTAAAATTACCGTTTTGCCCTTATGTTGGTTTTTCCTTCTAGATCTCCCATTTTACTTTATATGGTGATTAACACACAAGATCTCATCTTGGTGTTAAGACTTGATGGGTAGCTAGTCCATCAAACTACTGGCGCCAGTTTAATCACCAAATCTCTTTAAAACATGTAGAAGTGATGATATCACTATAAACTCTTTATTTGAGTGAATGTTTCCTGATACATGTTTCAATTAATAATTATAACATATATACACTGGATTAATACTCTGTAAAAATCCATTCTGATCATATCAAGAATTATTATGAAACATATACAAGTTTACCACTTGTCAAGATTGTGGTTCATAATAAGCGATTGCTTAAGTTGTATGTTTTAATATTAAAGTAACGGCCCACTTTATTCTTGAAAACATTCTTGATTCTAGATTCATTTAATAGTATCATTATCATTAGTCAACTACTATCATGATATGAAACTCATCATTCCCTTAAAATAAACTCCTTTACTTATACGAAGATAAATCGCAACACTATAGTATAAACTATAATCAAGCAACCAACTTGATTATTTAACTGTGAATCTATTAATTTAGATTCTAATAATATACATGTTTCCCATACATCTCTATGTATATAAATATTACTTACAAAAGAATCTTGGTACCTTATGACTAGATATATAATGTCACTAAAACCAAACTCTTTCATTTTATTAATAATAAATATTTCCATTACAAAACTGTAATTGAAGAAGATTAAGGTACATGTAAATACACTTACTTTCCAAAGCACTATATTTACATAACTCCAACAATATATATATGTAACAAATACTTGAAAATACCTGTATGTAAGATAGTGAACCATTTTATGATGCCAATTGTTAAAGGTGAGCACCTAAGCAATATGTAGTATTTATGAATGCCATAATAAGATAACAGTTAAAAGATGGTTCCGTATTTTGGAGTAATCATTAGTCTTATGTACACTGTATTATGTATGAACAAGTATAATAAAAGATAGTTCTAAATAGTTCAAATATCAATATCAAATTAAAAGCATAGATATGAAGTATAACTATATCAAGGACAAGGTAGTATAAAGATAAATGAGTATGTCTATTGACTATTAATAATACTTATTAATGATGATAATTTATTTGTCATCAAATATTTGATATAAATATATTTAATTGAAAATTAAACAACATTTTTTAGAATAAATTTTAAATGAAACTTTAGTTTTATAAATAAGTCAATGCTTGATTTTAAATTGAATTTTTAATTATAAAATGAATGTTAGAATGAGTGTTGAATATTCAATTCTAGATATAAGAAGTACCTAGGACATATATGAGATGCCTTCCTACATAAGTTATCTCCTCCATTACTTTGTAATAATGGAGATGAAATAAGTTTTAAGTTTATCTAGGTTATAAAAGAAAACAAAAGGCCTAAAATACTAATGACAGTGTAACAAATATTTAAAGGTGTAAGAGGTTATTAGTAATGGCATAACCTAAAGGGATGATATAGTTGTATAATCTATTTTCATATGCTAGATATGAGTCTTGAAAGTGGATTAAAAAAATAAACTAGTGAACTAAAGTTAGGCATCAGATATATTTGAACTATCATATGTAAAACATTTGAGAAAAGACATATGCTCTAATAAAAAAGACTCAATACTATAACATGTGAATCATACCATAAATGTGTTACCAATCAATAAGGATAATATTAAGTCATAATCTCAACTTATATTATGTGAAATTATTTAAAGCTATGTGAACCTTAAATATATATTAAAAAAACCCTTTTCACTTAGGTTCCAATTCTAGAGAATTGAGTTAATGTTTTTGTAAATACAGAAGGAGGTAGAATATTTTTTACATATTTCATTACATATTGCCCTCTATTTATATATAATATGGCATCTTAATCTATAATTTAATCCCTGTAATTGCTCCCTATAATCAAATGAATCTTAATCTCTATAATTATGTATATAATATGTAACACTCCCCCTCAAGCTGGAGCATAGATATTGATTATGCCCAGTTTGTTACAAAACTATACAACCCGAGTCCCATTTAGAGTTTTTGTAAATAAGTCCCCTAGTTGCTCTCCAGTCTTCACATATCCTATAGAAACTAAGTTTTGTTGAACCTTTTTATGAATGAAATGACAATCAATTTCAATATGTTTTATTCGTTAATGAAACATTGGATTAGAAGCTATATGAAGAGGTTTTGTTTCTACAAGGTGCATACACCATTAGAGAAACATCTGTTTATGAAATTTTAAGTTGCTTTCTCTCTATCCCTTGGTCGTCTCGTGTGAGCTTCTTATGGGTTTCTAGAACCTAACCTAACCTAAGAGAGTAACGTATGGTTTATAATTTTCATGTTTATTTGTTGTTTTTTTCACTAACTAGCTTCCTTCCAATAGGTTCAGCTCAGAGTTAGATTATCTTTGCATTGTATAACGTACCTGATTTATTATTCCCACGGTTTGACTCTCGTGTCATTATTGAGATTTGGTTTTTGCATCACATATGTTTTGAGTTAGGTGTTGTGTGATTTTTTTTAGGTTATGTAAATACGTCTTTCTTCCTTTTTCTGATTTACAACTATCAGTGTCTCCTTCTTGAGTTGTAACATTATAGCCTTTGGGTATTTCTAGTTCTGTTAGTGAAATAAGCCTCTCTCTCTCTATTGGTACTCCTTAACTAACACAATTAACTCCAACTAATCGTTGATTTCATTTCCATTTTATATTAATTACTTTTGTCATACCTATTTTTACTTTATTATTATCTTGGTCTTGTGGGGCTATGAGGTATAAATAGTGGCATTGTATACCAGTGATGGAGAACGAGCTAGTCCTCTAGTGAGTTTCGATTCTAAGAGTAATAAATATGTGAACAGAGTACGAATAATTTCTTGGAATATAGGCACCCTTATGGGGAAGTCTTAGAATTAGTAGAGACTTTAAACAAGTATAAGATTTATATAACGTGCATCTAAAAACCAAAGAGGACAGCAGCTAAAGTGAAAGAGATTAGTGGGTTTAAATTGTGGTACTCAGGGGGTTCAGGACGAAAGAATAGGGTTGGTATCTTAGTTGTTAAGGAACTTATAAGTCATATTATGGAGATCAAGAGATCAAATGATAGGATTATGGCTATTAAGATCATCGTGAGTAGTGTTGTTTAATGTGGTGTGTGTATACTCTTCAAGCAGATCTAGATGAACAACAGAAACGAGATTTCTGGGAGGATTTAGATGAGGTAATCCAACTGATCCCTACTAATGAGAAAGTTATTTTAGGAGGAGATTTTAATGATCATATAAGAGCAACATCGGACGAATATTCATGGACTCATGGGGGTTTCAGGTATAGAGATAGGAATGCTATTGGGATTGTTTTATTGGATATGGTAGTAGCGTTTGAGTTGTTGATAGTCAATTTGTTATTCAAGAAGAACGAGGAACAACTAGTGAATTGTAAGAGTATAACCACGAATACTCAAATTGATTATTTCCTTGTAAGGTAGAGCGATTGAGCTAAGTGCAAAGATTGTAAGGTAATTCCAAAAGCATGCTTAGCAACTTAGTATACACTATTAGATGTGGATCTTGAAATTAAGAGATGAAGGAAAAAGAGAAATTTTAGGAGGTGTACTAAAGTTATATGGTGGAATTTGAAAGGGGACAAGATGGATCAATTTAAGGATAGAGTAAGAAATGGAACTGAATGGAAATTGGAAGGAAATGTTGATCAGTGTGGGAGGGAGTAGCAAATAGGTTAAGGATTACTTCCAAAGAGATCTTTGGAGTTTCTAGAAGGTTAGGGATGGTAAGATGGAATCTTGGTGACGAAATAAAATGTACAAGAAAAGGTGAAGGCTAAAAAGGGAACATATAAAGCTATATTAGAAAGTACCACAAAGACCGATTGAGAAGCTAATAAAGAAAGCTACAAACTAGCAAAGAAAGAGGCTAAGAGGGCAGTCTCAGTGGCTAAAGGCATAGGTTACGAGAATTTGTATAGGAGATTGGATACTAAAAAGGGAGAACAGGAAAATTTTAAGTTGGAAAAAGTTAGGAAACGAAAAATGGCATATGTGGACCAAGTTCGATGTATAAGAGATGAAGCCAAAAAGATGCTTATAGAGGACAAGGACATAAAGAGTAGATGGTAGAGGTACTACTATGGCCTTTTTAATGAAGGCTTAAAGGAAAACATCTCTCTAGGTGACCTCAACAAGTCTGAGGGATTTTGTAACGATTCTTGATGTAAGCCTATCACAAGGGACGAAATTACAAAAGCTTTGAGGGAGATGAAAAGTGGAAGGGCAGTAGAACCAGATGAGATACCCATAAATGAATGAAAGAGCCTAGGCATCGAAGGCCTTAATTTGCTAGCTAAGCTTTTTAATGTGATCTTTGATTTCATCAAGATATCAGATGAATGGATACTGAGTTTGTTAATTCCTCTATATAAGTACAAGAGATACATCCAGAACTGTAATGGATGGATACTGAGTTTGTTAATTCCTCTGCATTAAGCCCTTTTCTGTTTACAGTAGTAATGGATGAGCTTACGAAGCATATTTAAGGAGATGTGCCTGAGTGTATATTGTTTATTGACAATATTGTCTTAGTCGATGAGATCAGGGAGGGGGTAAATGTCAAGTTAGAATGTTGGAGAGAAACGTTAGAGTCGAAGGGATTTAAAGTGAGCAAGACTAAGACTAAATACTTAGAATGTAACTTTTCAAGTCATCAAGTGACTACCGAAGTGGAGATAAAGAGTGGAACCAAAGTTATACCATAGAAGGAGTGTTTTAAATACTTAGGAAGCAATGGAGAGATCAATGAAGATATATTTCATCGTATCATATCGGTATGGCTCAAATTGAGAAATGTGTCGGGCGTTTTATGTGACAAGAAGATACCACTCAAGCTCAAAGGTAAATTCTATCGCTTAGCAATTAGGCCAACTTTGCGATATAAGGCGGAATGTTGGCCCATCAAACAATTACATACTATTAAGCTTTTGGTGATGGAGATGATGATGCTCTGGTGGATGTGTAACCTTACCAAAAGAGATAAGTTCAAAAGTCTAATAGTCTGAGACAAATTAAAGGTGGCTGATATTAATGTCAAATTGACAGAGGCATGACTTAGATGGTTCAGACATGTTAGGAAGAGACACCTTAACGTGCCAGTAAGAATATGCGAGAAAATATTACTTAGAGACTGTAAGAGGAAAAAAGGAAGGCCTAAAAAGGCTTGGGGGGAGTGATCAAGATTTATATAGTTAGGTTGGATCTTACTAAAGACTTGGCTTGCAATAGGAAATTTTGGCATACTAGGATACAGGTTAAGGATCTGTCTTAAAAGAGGACATTCTCTTCATTATAGGCTATAATAGCTTGCGTCCTTTGCATTTAATGCATAATATTTACCTCCTAGGGTGTATAGCTTAATTAGTTTCATGTGTAGTTAATCAATGATTTGATAGGCATGATCAGAGTTACTCCTGTATGGGTCTTTTGCTCGACACGAGTCTCTTATGGTATGTATTTCTCCTAAAGTTTATTGTTAATCTTATACCTGTTCTACAAATACGTTACTTTGTGTTGTATTTAGTACTCTTGCTAATGTTTTTTAATATTACGAGTATTTTTCTCTTTAATACTTATTTGTATTGTGTTGTATTTTTATATTTAATTTTTTCTTACCTTTTATGTTTATTTGATTGATTGATTTATTTCTTAAATATGTTTGCACATCCATTTATCATTTTGCAAGATTTTTGTGATACGTTGCACGTGGGTCTATCGAAAACAGCCTCTTTACTAGGTAGGGGTAAAGTTGTGTACTATCGGACCTCATAAAATCTTACACCTCAGAGGGACTACAACTGGGTGTTGGTGATGGTGATGATGCTTAGTTATTACACCATAATTTAGTTGACATTGAAACTTTGAGGCTAATTTCAATTAATAGCTGATATATCCACAATATTTCAAATATAGATTGTGCCATCAATCTATATCTAATTTCGCACTCGATGAGATAGAACATTCTATTTCTTATTCTTATATGATATCAAATTGCCTCCAATAAAAACACAATAACCTGTGGTGGATTTTAAATCAATTTTAGATCCTACCCCATCTGTATCTGAAAAGCACTCTGTAACATCCCATGTTTAGGGCTAGACCCCAAAATAGTGAATTGAGTGTGAAGTGAGAAATTAGTAGTGCATTTCACATAATATATTCACACATATGTGAATATTTATTTTTGATGCATTAAAAAAAGTGTACATGCATTCATTGACATTTTTCGGGTATAATTGAATTATAAATGCAATTAAAAATGCAAATTATGGATTATTTGCGTTAAAATTTATTTGGAGACTATTAGTATTAATAGAATAAAAAGTCTCCAGCTCTCTCTCTCTCTCTCTCTCGGTGTTCTTCACTGAACATCATCACTTACTCTTCTCTTTATTCCCCATCACCGAACCACCATACTATTTGCATTCTTATGCATGTGGTTTATATGCTTGATTCTCAAGTCACCGTTACACCTTGCAAAGGATGAGCTAAATTATTTGGTTGTCTTTTTCTATCCATGCTTCTCTCCACCGATAATTCATTTTTTTTAGTTTTAAAATTTTACTGAAGAGTGTGAAGTCTAAAACAAGTAGGTTATGCTTTCATTTTCATGTTTATAATACCGATAAATGACAAAGAGATGATGTTTCATGCTTGTAAAGGAATGCATGCATGATATAGTGTTTAGGAATGTTCTTCAACATATAACAAAAATAGTTGCAGTAGTGAGAGGATATATATATATATATATATATACTTGTATGCTTCAGTTTTTAGTGTTTGCATGTAAATTGGAACTTTGAATTATTTTGGGGTAAGTTCATTTTGAATGGGTGTGTAGAAATGCTAAAAATAGGAAGTAAGAATGAAGAATTGAGTGGGAAGATGTAGAAGATGGAAAGTTCATAAACTTGGAGTTAACTGGAAAAAAAATGCAGAAACATAAGAACATGCATGCCTGAATAGTGATGTGTTTTAATGTTTATGTTGAATCTTGGATTTTTTAGTTTTGATTTGTTGTGTTATGTTGAACTAAAAGGGGTGTAAAAAGGATGATTCACGCATAAGATGTGTTATTATGCTTCAAGTAGGATTAAGTTGATAGAAAAACATGGAATGAAGGAGGAAAGAAGATGGGAAAAATCTGTAGAAAAATATGAAATATACGTTAAAATTATACAGTTTTTGATGTTTGTTTGTAATTATGGATTTTGACTTGCTATGGATGATCTGAACTGAATTGGGGGTCGAAATGATGAGAATTAGGGAAGATATAAGTTTGAAATCTTGGAAAAAAAGGAAGAAGAGAGAAATTTTTGTGGTGTTTGGTGAAGAAGAAGAAAACCTGCACTTTAGAGAGAGAAATAAGGTGATGGTTTGCATGTAGTTTATGAATTAGAGTATTTTTACGGAACAGCTTTAAGTCTTTTGGCTATAACTTTTTCATCCGACCTCCAAATGACTTATTACTTAAACCAATAGATTCCTAAGACATTGTTCTTTCTCTCCATGAAAATTTAGAACTATCTAAATTGATTTGGAAAAGATTGATAGAAGCTTACAAAAAGGATAAATAGAAGCAATTTATGAACCTAAAGCAGATAAACTTATCAGTTGTTGAGTATGATCAG
>JANPWT010000245.1:31300688-31311781 GCA_024678245.1 Erythroxylum densum | reverse complement strand
ATCACAATTTATGCAATAACAGTCCTACCCGTACCAATTTACCAAAATAACCCTCACATCGGTAACGGGATGTTACATCTCTGATTCTGATGCCACTTATGAGCTCCAAACGATCACGACTCTCCTAGGACCTTTATGGAAAGTGTTTCTCAGCATGAGGTTTAGGTCTTTTTACAGTTTTCTCATTACGTTAGCTCTCTTAACGGGTCAGAGATTTCTTATGTTTACGATTTATATGAGCAACTTCAGGAGACCTTAACCTTTATATAACTTCCATATTGGGCTTTTTCATCACAAGGCTAATATAGGTCTAGTCCATACTAATTGGGATCTATTTTCACCCAGACTTTGACCCATTAATCTAGACTGTTTATTGGTCCACTTTATTATCTTTATCTGGATCAAATTACATAACTTAAGTGATAATTTATTTAAAAATCAAAAAATGCAATTAATAGTTGTCCAACTTTATGGGAAAGGACAAAATTGTCCAGCATTCTCCCCTCTGGACGAGCAGTAATTGCAGTTTTGGCTCTAGTTTAAAAACTCGGTTAAACCACGCCACTGAATTAGTCAACTAGGTTTAAAAACAAAACATTTGATCCAAAGATAATGAAAATCCATCATTCTCTTGCAAGACTTTCGATACCGAAAAGCATCAGATGCATATGTCATGTGTGACACAGATCTAATACAATCACGTATATCTAATACCTCACTAACATGAATGGGAAAATGGAATGTGACAAACTAGGATGATACCTTTATGATCTAAATTATAACATCTTCGTTTGTAGGTCTCGATTTCTCCAACTTTATACTAAACTGCATATGTTAAACTGCATTAAAGATATCTTGTTTTCTCTCACCAAGTGCTAAACAACATTAGAGAAAACTTGTTTCCTCTCATCAAATGCTAAACTACATTAGAGAAAATATTTTGTTCTCTAACTGAATGCTAAACTGCATTAGAGAACATCTTTATAGGATTTAAAACTTATATTCCCCTAAGTCATGTCAAATTCATAGATACACGTACTAAAACTGTATACGTCTAGATGACATAGGCATAAGGTCAATCTGTATATATGCCCAATGATCTTTAAATTCTTAAGATCGACACAAATCTTCATACTTTCATACGTATTATGATAATGCATGACAACACGTATTACTAAGAATAAACGATGATCATCTATATTAATGAACCATTATACTGTCATAATATATCAAAATGTACAAATGTTGTAACTTCTCATGTTATGGGGTTAGAATATTGAGAAATTAGTAGTGCATTGTATGCTTTGCATATTTGAGTATTAACTTATATGCCCATATATATTTTTGATACATACAACTAAATGTACATGCATTCATTGATATTTTTCGGATGTAATTAAAATGGGAATTTTAGGTTTTTATGTGTTGAAATTTTATTTGGAGCTTATTATCATTTCAGAATTTTTGGTGAATTTTCGAAAATTTCTGAAAAATTTGAGGTATGTATGGACTAGGAAAATTTTGGAAATGGATTGATGGTAGTGTGACATGTGACAATTTTAGTTGATGACACATGTATTACATGCAAAGAGGATATATGGTTTAAGTTTTTAGTTAGAAGGAGAATACTATGGCTTGTTCTTCACTTCACCGTAAGCTTTCAACACACACAACTTGTTCCTTGTTCTTTGTTTATCCACCGAAATCTCATTGTCGAAGATTTATTACTGCTTCCATCGATGGTTACTGTTAGAGTTTTTGTTGAAATAAGTAAGTGATGTTTTAAGTTTTCGGGTATTGTAAATAGTATTAAAGTGAGTTTTAAGCTTGACAAATCATTGAAACCGTGTTTAGTAAGAGCAAGGAAATTCATGAAACTCAATGAATATATGCTTTGTTTTTCAGTGGATATGCGTAGGTATTTGAGTGTTCATAGAAATGAATCAAATGAGTCTGATGATGTTTGAATGATTGAAAATGAAATATATGCATGAGGTGTGTAAGAAGGGTAGATTTGGTTGTGTTCAGAATGAATAAATTGAGAAATTAGTGAAGTGATAAGTACAGAAAATGATGTAAACAAATACAAAAGATGATGAACAGTTGTGTATAATTTTTGGTTTTGGTATTTGTAATTAATCTTACATTTTGAGTTGTTTTAGAGTAAGGTGAGTTAGAATGGGACTGGAAATGTAGAAAATATAAGTTAGAAGTAGGGTAGAATGAAGAATTGAGTAGGAAGAAGAGTGAAGAGGTCTACAGTTTACAATGAAGAAGAAAAAAAAATTGTGTTTTGTTAAGCTAGAGAGATAAGAGAAGAGGAGTTGCACCCGAAGGTTTTTCCCAAAATCAAACTTTGTTGATTCTTTTAGCCACAACTTTGTCATCTGATCTCCAAATGACTTGGAACTTAAACCAATAGACTTCTAAGACATTATTCTCTGTCTCCATAAAAATTCAGAGCCATCTGAATTGATTAAAAAAGATTAATTGACTCAATGTGAGGGTATGTCTTGGAATATTATAAACTGGAGATATTATAGTGAACATGTTTAGGTATTTTGATTATAACTTTATCCGCAAAGCTCCAAATGAGATGATTTTTTATTCAAAATAAACTAGAAACATTTGGACACAAATGATAGGAAGAAATTGAATTTTAATCCTGTACTTAAGGATCTTTAAATTTAGCTTGAAAGTGAGTATTGGCTTCAACTGTAGCACTATCAGGGACAGAAATTATGTCCTGTTATTATTGAATAAACTGTATTGATGTAGGCCGAATCAAACAAAGATGTCTTCACAAAATTTATATCTTATTCTCTTGGATTTTGATTTGTATGAAGTTTATAATTTTTGGATATTGGAATTGAGAGTTATGAGGTGTACAACTTAAATGCATGATCATGCATTAGCCAAAAATTCAAATGTACACAATCTGTGGTATTTTAATCATAACTCATTGAATAATAAACCAAATCATATGATCCTAGTATCATTAGAAACTTAAGACATAGAGTAACAATTATCTTGAAAAAAGTGTTACAGAAATACATTATTTTCTTGATCTTATTGATTATGGAAAGTTGACCCAAATAAGGTGCTTCTAGCAAAAGTTAAAATAGTAATTGAGTGTGTGAATTTTGACACAATTGGAGTACAATTGATATGTACATCAATTTGTTACAAAAATATACCCGATAATTTTTCATTACACATGCCTGATACATGATACATTTATACATGTGTTTATTTAATTCATAAACAGTACAGTAATGTGAAATTGTTTTAATGTATATAGGAGAGCAAGTAGCGCGACCACTTTCAATATTGCCAGAACGTCAAGGCAATAGGCTTAAGAGAAAAATTATGTGTAATTTAAGATAGTTTCATCTTCATTTGTTCTATCCATTACTAAATTAATTTGACTTATATGTGTGTATTGAATTGGGCATGTCTATGTTGTTGAATGTATGAACCTATTCTATTTTTTAATCTATTAAGTCTTACTCGTGGGTAAATAGGCATGTCTAGAAGGGTCTGCAACTACTCCTGTGACACTTCAACGTCTCCTGTCACTAACACTTTGGTGTCATTTGTTATTGACACTTCGATGTCTCCTGTTATTGCGACATAAGTCTCTCCTATTTTATGATACCAATCATGCTATCTCCTGTATAAGTCTCGTTACCCACTTCTGTTGATGGATTAGCAGTCATCTGGTTTTGTATTCTAACATATGTTGGATTTTAATATAAACAAATTTATGTTCTAATCTGAAGGGATTATGCCTTCGTTTGATACTCAGCTCTATTATCTATGCAAACTATTTAGAAAATTCATGATGTTTGAATTGTTCATTAAGACAAACTTTTAATGAATGCTTATACTATAACTTGATTCAGTATGATTAATTGTCAGTTTATGCATAGTTTAGTTATTACTCACTAAGCTATATGCTTAGCATGGTGGATTTGCCCCGTGTAGGTACTGAGAGACGTTTGTAACCGCAATGGCCAAAGGGGTCTGAGATTTATTTTGAACAAAATGCATTTTTGAGTTTGATTTTGGCTTGTATCTGTTGTATATGAATTTGAATTTGTATGAAGTTTGTAATAACCATATTTTAGTTTGGATTAGGATTTAAAACAAGTTTGTATTACGTTCAATGTAATATGATGTATTTTTGCCTGAATTGTTTTATAGAAGACATCGAATGCTTAGGTTTGTTTGTACTAATTTTTTAGGCGCCCATAGATCCTTCTAAAGGTATGTGGGTGTGACAATTTTTGGTATCAGAGCATGGTTTAGGTGATTCTAGTTTAACCAGCACTTAACTACTGCTTATACTTGAGTGTAAAAGTTATGTTTTGGCCTAATGCAGTTTGTCCCATATTTTGATTGTAGAAATAAAGATGGAAAAATCTCACGAAGTCGTTGACGAGGTTGCTGAGAGTAATACTCCTGAGCAATCTTATCCATCAACATCTGGACACTCTAGGGTTAATTCAGGAGAAGCTAAGATGCCACATCCTCCTACAGCTCAAGGAGAGACTTAAGTTAAGTTGTCCTAAGATATGATGACATTACTACACCGTATGATCACACCTAAGGCTCTAATTGATCAACTGCGGAAGTATGGAGCTGAGGAATTTACTAGGATGTCTTTGGAGGAATATGAAAGAGATGAGTTCTGGATTGAGAAAGTGAAGAGGGTGTTGGAAGAGATTAGTTGTCTAGAAGATCAATGTTGCACTTTGCTATCTCTTTCCTTTAGGGAGCAGTCTATGAGTGGTGGAAGTTCATTTTGAGAAATCCTTAGCTACCGATGCCTTTGACTTGGGATTTCTTTGCCCAAGAATTTAAAGCTAAGTATGTTACAGAGGCTTACAGAAAGGAGAGTGGAAGCAATTTTTTAATCTGAAGTAAATAAATTTGTTGTTTGCTGAGTACAATCAAGAATTCAATCGTCTCAGTAAGTATGCCCCTGAATCGGTGCTTGTTGAGGAGTTCCAATGTCCTCAATTTGAGAATAGATTGAATGATGCCATCAAGGAGCATCTGGTGCCAATTACTCTATTGCAGCAAGTGAATTATCATCAGATGGTGCAAGCTGCTTTGAAAATAAAGAGGCAAGAGGTGATTAAAAGGGAAAGGAATCAACGAGGAGGCTTTGCTAGAGGAGGTCAATCCTCAGGCAAACAAAGTCGAGAAGGTGCTTCTTCTGCACCAAAAGTTACTCAGAGATCTGTTGCTCAAGGAAGGTCAGAGAATTATCCCTCAGTGACTACTTTTGGTAAGGGTTCCTCTGTGGATCGAGGTTTTGGGGCCCCAGAGTGCCCTCATTGTTTTTTACATCATTGGGATGCTTGTTGGAGGGCTACGAGTGCATATTGTCGTTGTGGCAATACTGAGCATCAGATAGCTAACTACCCTCTCAGATAGTCTCAGACATCGCAAGTCAGTAGGGCAGTTTCTCATGCATCTGCTGGGAACAGAGGAAGTGGTAAAGGTCAAGGATGACCCGGACAAAACAGATTTAATTTGAGTACCTAATCAGAGACTATAAATCGATCAACTATACCTTCTGCTTTAGCTCGAGCTTATGCATTAAAAGCTTGTGAGGATTAGGATGCATCTGAAGTCATTGCTAGTATTATTTCTCTCTTTAATTTTGAAATGCATGTACTAATTGATCCTGGATCTTCTCATTATTATATCTGTGTTGGAGAAATGCCTGACAAGGAGATGTCTATAGATTAGTTAGAATATGATATTCTTGTAACCAGTCCTCTAGGTAGTAGTGTGCTGGTAATCAGGTGTTTAATAATTGTCTGATTATGATTCAAGGAAATGAATATGTAGCAGATCTGATTAGATTGCCTTTTCATGAATTTGTTTTGATTATAAGTATAGATTGGTTATCCATGCATCAGGCAGTAGTTGATTATAATGCTAAGACAGTTATACTTGGGGGGCCTGATCACCATAAAATAGTATTGCAAGACATCCATACTAGTTCCTTGGCTAATGTGGTATCTGTTATGCAAGCTCGAAAGCTCCTCGGGAAGGGATGTGAAGCATATCTAGCTTTTGTGTTTGATTCTAAGAAGGAGGCTGGTACATTGCTAGATATTCCTGCGGTGAAAGAATTTATAGATGTTTTTCCTGAAGAATTACCTGGACTCCCTCCTGAAAGGGAAATGGAGTTGTCTAGAAGTCATGCCTGTCAGTGCTCCTATATCCAGAGCACCATACAGAATGGCTTCTATTGAATTGAAGGAGTTGAAGGTGTAGTTACAGGAGCTTCTGGATAAAGGGTTTATTCGACCCAGTGTCTCACCGTGGGGAGCACTGGTCTTGTTTGTTAAGAAAAAGGATGGTACTTTGGGGATGTGTATTGATTATAGGCAATTGAATAGAGTCATAGTGAAGAATAAGTATCCGTTTCCAAAGATTAAAGATCAATTTGATCATTTGAAAGATGTAGGAGTGTTTTCAAAGATAGATCTACGATCAGGATACTATCAACTTCTAGTAAAGGATGTGGATGTACCAAATACTACATTTAGGACCTGATATGGACATTATGAATTATTGGTAATGCCATTCGGGTTAACTAACGCTTCAACGGCATTTATGGATTCATGAATAGAATATTCAGGCTTTATTTAGACCAGTTCATTATGGTATGTATAGATGATATCTTGGTCTATTCTAAGAATGAACTTGATCACACTGAGCATCTCCGAATTGTTTTATAGACCCTAAAGGAAAGACATTTGTATGCTAAGTTAAACAACTGTAATTTCTAGCTTCAATAGGTATCTTTTCTAGGATATGTTGTCTCTTCTGAAGGGATTAGAGTTGATCCTAGTAAGATAGAAGCAATTGTTAACTGAAAGCTACACGAAATGTGACAAAAAGTTAGAAGTTTTTTTAGTTTGGTTGGTTATTATCATCAGTCTGTGAAGGGGTTCTCAGTGATAGCATCCCCTTTAACTAAACTATTACAAAAAGGAGTGAAGTATGAATGGTCTGATAAATGTCAGAATAGTTTTGATCAACTAAAAAGTATGCTTACTGAAGCTCCTATATTAGTCCATCCTCCTTCTGGTAAGGATTATGTTATGTTTAGTGATGCATTTAAAAATGGCTTAGGTTGTGTTTTGATGCAGGATGGAAAGGTAGTTGCTTAAGCCTCTAGGCAACTAAAGACACATCAACATAATTACCCTACCCATGATCTAGAGCTTGCAGCAGTAGTGTTTGCCTTGAAAATTTGGCGTCATTGCTTGTATGGTGAAAGGTGTAGAATTTTCACATATCATAACAGTCTGAAGTATCTACTTACTCAAAAAGAACTCTAAGACAACGACGTTGGTTAGAATTGTTTAAAGATTATGATTGTATTGTGGACTACCATCCAGGTAAGGCTAACGTTGTAACTGATGCCTTAAGTCGGAAGACCATTTCCATTTTATCTATGAAGCAGAGTGATTGGGAACTTGTGTTTGAAGGAGCTTTCATAGCTCAATTAAAAGCAAGGCCTACTTTGAGATAAGAGATTTGTGATGCTCAGAGAGCTGATGATAAGTTATAACAACTCATCTCGGCTACTCATAATGGTAAGCAACCTGATTTTTCTATGAAAGGAGATGGTAAATTGTATTATAAAGATTGATTATGTGAGCCAGCTAATGATGAACTGAAGAAAAAGATGTTGTTTGAGGCTTATAATACAGTCTTTACTATGCACCATGGAAGAAACAAGATGTATCAAGATATGAAGAAGCATTATTGGTGGTCAGGAATGAAACGAGATGTTGTGGATAATGCAACTAAATGTTTGACATGTCAGTAGGTTAAAGTTGAACACCAAGTTTTATCTAGTTTATTACATCTTATTTCTATTCCTCAAAGGAAATGGGATAACATTACCAGGGACTTTGTTACTGGACTTCCTCTCATTTAAAGAAAGCATGATGTTGTATGGGTAATTGTGGATAAGTTTATCAAATCTGCTCATTCTCTACTTGTTCGTCCTGATTATTCTTTAGATAGGCTTGCAAATTTATAGGTGAATGAGATAGTGAGATTGCATGGAGTACCATTGTCTATCATTTCTGATCGTGATCCTTGATTTACTTCGAGATTCTGGAAACATTTACAGAAATCTCTGGGAACTCAAGTTAAGTTTAGTACTGCTTTCCATCTCCAAACAGATGGACAATTTGAACTGGTTATACAAATATTAGAAGCTACGCTTCGGGTTTGTGTGTTAAAGTTTCCAGGGAGTTACGATACTTATTTGACTCTGATGGAGTTTGCCTATAACAACAGTTATTAGACCAACATTATAATGGCGCCTTATGAAGCGTTGTATGGTAGAAGTTGTAGAACTCCTGTATGTTAGACTGAGTTAAGTAAAAATAAGATGATCGGGCCTGATATTGTGAAAAATATTGAAGAAAAGGTTCAAATTATACAACATAGGATGAAAGATACTAGTGATAGGCAGAAGTCCTATGTTGATCTGAAAATGAGGGATATTGATTATCAAGTAGGGATAAGGTGTTCTTGAAAGTGTCACCGTGGAAGAATATACTTCGATCTAGTAAAAAAGGTCAATTTAGTCCACAATACATTGGTCCTTATGAAGTTCTTAAAAGAGTCAGACCGATAGCTTATCAGTTAGCTCTTCCTGAAGAATTGGCCAAGCTGCATTATGTGTTTCATAATTCTATGTTAAGAAGATATCGGTCTAATGTTACACATAAGATTCTCGCGTAAGAAATTCAAGTATATCCAGATTTGTCTTATAAAGAAGGACCAGTTTCTATTTTATCCAGAGAAGTCAAACAACTTAAAAACAAGCTAATAATTTTGGCAAAGGTGCTTTTGCATCACCATGGACTTGAGGAAGCAACATGGGAACCCAAAGAAACCAAGAAAGTTTAGTATGAATTTCAAGGACGAAATTTCTTAATGAGGGAAGAATTGTAACATCCCATGTTTGGGGTTAGAATATTGAGGAATTTATAGTGCATTGTTTGCTTTGCATATTTGAGTATTCACTTATATGTGCATGTGTATTTTTGATACATACAAATAATTGTATATGCATTCATTGACATTTTATGGGTATAATTGGTTTCTACATGTGATTAAAAGGAGAATTTTGGGTTTTTATGTGTTGAAATTTTATTTGGAGCTTATTATTAGTATTTCGAAATATTTGGTGAATTTTAGGAAATTTTTTAAAAATTTAGAGTATGTATAGACTAAGAAAATGTTGGAAATGGATCAATGGTAGTATGACATGTGGCAATTTTAGTTGGTGACATATGCATTACATGTAATAAGGATACGTGGGTTAAGTTTTTGGTTAGGAGGAGAACATTGTAGCTTGTTCTTCACCATAAGCTTTCAACAAACACAACTAGTTCCTTGTTCTTTGTTTATCCACCGAAATCTCACTACTGGAGATTTATTACTGCTTCCACCGAAGGTTGCTATTAAAGTTTTTGTTAAAACAAGTAATTGATGTTTTAAGTTTTTGGGTATTGAAAATGGTATTAAAGTGAGTTTTAAGCTTGCCAAACTATTGAAATTGTGTTTAGGAAGAGTAAGGAAATTCATGAAACTCAATGAATATATGCGTTGTTTCTCACTAGATATGTGTGGGTATTTGAGTGTTCATAGAAATGAATCAAATGAGTCTGATGATGTTTGAATCATTGAAAATGAAATTTATTGTAGCACCCCACCCTCGCAAGACACATACCCGCTATCCTAAGTGATGCCCGAGTACGTACCCCGCAAGGGTAGCATGCTAGAACAATCAAACACTTAAAAGTCAGTACAAATTTTTTTCCAAAAATAATATATGCATATGCGGAAATCGACAATCAAATTTTGGGCCCATTCTTTTCTTTCATAACATCAAAATCACATTTGTTAATGTTACACTTAAGATCATTCTCATTTACAAACCTTTCCACTTTGGAAGTTAGTACATACTGAAACATATTCAAATATACATGATATAAAAATTGCAAAATTCTCAATTTCATACAAAAATAAGAAAATACAAATACAAAAGTCAAATGCGGACATCAACTGATCCCTATACAAATGCATGAGGTGTGTAAGAAGGGTAGCTTCGATTGTGTTTAGAATGAATAAACAGAGAAATCAGTGAAGTGATAAGTGCAGAAAATGTTGTAAACAAATGCAAAAGATGATGAACAGTTGTGTATAATTTCTGATTTTGGTATTTGTAACTGATCTTGCATTTTAAGTTGTTTTAGAGTAAGGTAAGTTGGAATGGGAGTGGAAATGTAGAAAATATAAGTTAGAAATGGAGTAGAATGAAAAATTGAGTAGGAAGAAGAGTGAAGAAGTCTCTAATTTACTAAGAAGAAAAAGAAAAATATGTGTTTTGTTAATCTAGAGAGAAGAGAAGAGGAGTTACACCTGAAGGTTTTTTCCAAAATCAAACTGTGTTGATTCTTTTAGCCACAACTTTGTCATCTGATTGCCAAATGACTTGGAACTTAAACCACTAGAATATCAATACATTTTCTTTCTCTCCATGAAAATTTAGAGCCATCTGAATTGATTAGAAAAAGATTGATTGACTCAAAGTGGGGGTATGTACTGGAATATTATAAAATGGAGATATTATAGTGAACATTTTTAATATTTTAATTATAGCTTGATCCATAGATCTCCAAATGAGATGATTTTTTATTAAAAATAAACTAGAAACATTTGGATACAAATGTTAAGAAGAAATTGAATTTTAGTTTTGTCTTTAAGGATCTTCAAAATTAGCTTGAAATTGAGTCTTGGCTTCAGCTGTAACACTACCAGGGACAAAAATCATGTCCTATTGTTATTGAATAAACTGTACTGATGTAGGCCAAATCATACAAAGATGTCTTCAAAAAATTTATAGATTCTCTCATATTTTGATTGGTATAAAGTTTGTGAGGTGTACAACTTGAATGTATGATCATGCATTAGCCAAAATTTCAAATGTACACAGTTTGTGGTATTTTAAGCATAACTCATTGAATAATAAACCA